>ML258532.1:0-12191 GCA_005239495.1 Nicotiana undulata | reverse complement strand
ATATATATATATATATATATATATATATATATATATATATATATATATATATATATATAGCACGGGCTAGCCAATTTTGGACTGGTCATTCAAAAATAGCCAACGTTTGCTAAGTCATTGGTAAATAGCCACTATTTTGCTGCAAAAAAGACCGGTCCAACATAATATACTAGAGTTCGGTGCACCTGTGTAAGAACTTCCAGCATATTATGCTGGAGTATTTTCCGAATTTTGAGCAGTGTTTTCATTCAAATTTATCTTTACATGAAAAGTAGCTAATATTCAATTACTTTTGAAATTATGACTATTTTTAAATAACCAAATCTGACTATTTTTGAATTTCTTCCCATGAACCGGCAGCCAAAAGGCGACACCCGCCCCTGCACATGGGTTGGCAGGAGGGTTTTGTTTGTTGGTAACTAACTATCTTTGAAGCATTTAGCTAAAAATGAAGTTTTGATACTGGTTCGATGCCATAAACACTCACAACCCCCCCACCCCCTCCCCTCCCCTCCCAAAAAAAAAACAAATAAAAAATAATTATGAGTTGCTCTGTATTTACAAAACAACAAATAAATCTGACTATAGATGGTCCTTTAATGAAAATTGCCGTTGGTTAATGAAACATGACAATTTCACAAAATAAAAACATACCATAAAATTGAGGTGTCTACAAAGGTCAACTGGACAAGAACAGGTCCTGCACTTAATAACACATGTACATGACTTTGGCTTTTACAATGTGTCTAATTTTACAAGCATTTGACTTCTCCAGTTGACCTAAAAATATCGTATTTTCTCGATGTAAATTTTAAGGTCTACCTCATTCTTTTTAGCACATTTAAGACGATAGTGTAGCACTATGAACCGACAGATGCAGAGCCAAGATATGAAGTAAATGAGTTATGAACTTGATATCGAACCCATTGGATTCGCATTTAAATATTTATACATATTTAATAATTTTTTAAATACAAATATATCGTCTTAAAAAAATCTATTCGATTTGTTCAAACCTGTCATGTTTGTAGGTCGTCTACCTTATGCATAAACATCATCAAATTGAATTAAAAAATTGACTCTAACTAATGTGAAAAGCCGATACACTCGTTGATTTTTAATAAATTTACTTTATGCTTTTAATAAAATGCATACTCCTTAGAAAAAAATAAAAATAAAATTACATGAGCTTAGCCAAGATATTTAGTAGAGGATATACCAGAAGTGGGCCTGGAGATGGGACCAAACTGGATATGGGCTTCGATAGACTAGATCTAGTTCCTGGACTTCCTCCGTGTTAATTGTTTATCTTTCTTTTTAGGTGTCATACTTCTTTTTTCTCGTGGGGATAAGGAGTTTTTTCAACTAAGTGACATTATCAAAATGAGATTATTATTTTAATCAGAGTCGTCACTTGAGATAATTATTAGGGCGTCCTAAGTCACCGGTTTATTTTAAATCCCAAATCGAGGAAAGTTTGATTCCGTCTAAAGTCAGCGAAAGCCAGAAGACCGGGTAAGAAATTCTATTAACCTGGAAGAAGCTTTTAGGAATTTCTGAGTTCCGTAATTTTAGCACGGTCACTCAACTATTATTAATTGGCCTAATTATCTGATTTAAGGCACATTTGAAACCTATTGTGCATTTTTACTTTTGAAACTGCTCCTAATATTTATGGAATTAATTTGAACAAGTCGTGATGTCGCGCACTCGTCGTTTTGGTACACGCATTGCAAACTGCGCCACGTGAAACGCACCTGTGATTTACAACATGTTTGTTATTATTATTATTTGAAGTTATAGTCGAGTCACGTGAAACACACACTTGAATAGGTCTTTACGTATCGTGACCATACCACGGGAACCGTATCCATAATCACGATAATTTATTATTAATCGCGCCTAAAGCAAGTTATGATGTTCAGAGTTGTTCATTTCCTATGTTTGAGATTAATCCTTGTAAAAGCAACATCACAACACCTTACATGGATTTGATGTGGATCTATGTTCCTCAATTTACCTTTGTTGACCAGCTCTAAGTTTTAATCCCAAAAATCCAGAAGTAAGTCAAATAACAGTCTCTGGTAAAATGAGAGAAGGAGTCCTTTCATAGAATGTGAGCATGTGCTCTATGAGGGAATGAGATAAAGTTTTAAAAAGAATCTGTCAGCTTTTCCTTAAATTCAGAGAAATGGCATCTTTCAAAACAGAAAAATGGAAAACTGTCCAATTTTTCGGCATCGTTTATCAACAATTTTGGACAGATGGTGCTTTTCTAGAAACTTCCTAAACAACCACCCAAGAATCTCTATCTTTGCTTTCCAATTAACCCCCTCAAGTTCTGTTTATTACAATTAACCACCCCAATTTTGACCTAATTTCTTATTTTCAAATGCCCTAAATTTTCATGTTCCCTTAGCTCCCTCAAGTTTCAATTAAGACATAAAAAAAATATACGGATATGAACAATCATTAACCAACCAAACTATTTAACAATTAATTGATAACTTATGCAATTAAACTAATTAAATATAATTGCACTAACTGATTATGCATTTAATTAAAGCACGCAAGCAAAAAAATGTGTTTGACCAGGTTTAGGTATCAATCCGGCCAAAACAGAAAACCAAGAAAATGATTTAAAAAAAGATATTAATCCCAAATCATGCAATTAACTATTAACTAGATCATGCAGAATAATGTCCTAACAAACAATACATTAGCTTTTAAACTCAACACTGATCAGACCCTGATAAACAAATGAACTCCATTAACAAATTGGTTAAGCTCATTATGGTCAAAAGAGGAAGAAAGAATAGGTACCACGGACGGCTCGCTTGAACAGACTCCGGCGTTCTTAGAGATGAGCCGAAACTAGTGTTAATTGAATGTTCTTGTGAAGAACAAATGATTAACACAAATTTCGAGTCAAATCGGTCTTGGAATCTTTGAAAGAATCATACCACGGAATTTTTTTTTTTTTTTTTTTCTTTTTCATATCTGAAATTCAAGGTTTTGATGAGGTTTTTGGAGAAATTGATGAGGGGTTAAGATTCAGGAGGGTGTGGGGATCATAGGGTATCAATTTGGGGTGATTTGGAGTGGTTCCGCCGCCATAGGCGATTTCCGGTGGCGGCGGAAGGTGGAGGATCCTAAAGCGGCTAGGGTTTGGAGAGGGGTGAGGAAGATGAAGAGTGAGGGGTCTTTGGGGTTTGGGGTTTCGGTTAGGACAGTTTTAAGGGGGGGGGAGGGTG
Organism: Nicotiana undulata; assembly: GCA_005239495.1. NCBI lineage: Eukaryota > Viridiplantae > Streptophyta > Magnoliopsida > Solanales > Solanaceae > Nicotiana > Nicotiana undulata. The sequence continues at coordinate 8,937 of ML258532.1, read as the reverse complement.
ATGAGTTGGGAGCCATTGGATTAAAAAGTTTGAACGGCTCAGATCTAACATCAGCAAAACGGGGTCGTTTGATCTTGAAGGGGGTGGGACGGATTTTTAAAGGGAGCTAATCTTGGGCAAGGGGCGGATTAGAGAGACTTTAGGGCAATTGGGTAAATCAAAAATGGTTTTGGCCCGATTCGGAATTAAATTTCTCTTCTTCTTCTTCTTTTCTTTTCTTTTCTTGATTTTTAACCTAATAAGTTAATTAAAATCTTAAACTAAGCCCTATATCAAATCCAATTTGTAAAAATAAATTAATCGTCTATTTCTAACATAAAAATAATAAATTAACTTAAACTAATGAAAGAAAAATACTAACTTTAAAACTAAAAGCTAAATATGTAAAAATCGCTATTATTTTCGTGATTTTTGTTTAATAATGAAATAAAAAAACTCAAATCCTAAAAGTGCAAATAAAAACCTAAGATGAAGCTTTGTTATTTCTGTGATATTTTATTATAATTTTAATTTATTAAAAATGCAACTAAATGCAAACAACAATTAACAGGAAATTCCTAAAAATTATATAAACATTAAAATAGTTAGAAAATCTATTTTTCGTAAATTTTGTAGGAGTATTTTATTGAGGCAAAAATCTCGTGCTCACATTAGGGATCTTTATACAAAGAAAAATTGGCATCTTATAACAACACGTAACATGAATTGGTAATTTTTTTGTCTTATATTAGGTTTGGGAAAGATAGCCCCAAACAATTGGCATTATATAGCCAAGTCCTAAAAAAACTACTCTCTTATAGATTCTCTCACAAAAAAAATTACTCGCTTATTTTGGCTTCCCTCCCCCTTTCTCTTCCTGTATTTCTTCTTCTATCTCTTCTCTTTCGCTCTCAAAGTTTAGAAAAAACTCTTACAAATTATGCAAAAAAAATCAGTGGAATAAAAAGGTAAGGTTGATCTCACATCAGAGAAAATCATAAGCAAAAACTAAAAGAGAAAAAATATATTTCAACTTTGTTTTTCTTCTCTCTTTTTTTGTTGTTGGATTGAACGAGTGGGTGTGATTGAAATTTGTTGAAAATATCTAAACGAGGCTATATACAAAATTTGAGCAAGATTAGAAGTGAATTAGACTGGTTTCAGGTAAAAAATCGAACCTAAAATCCAATTGCGATGTGTATATCACGTTGTATATCTTGTACATCAGTGTATATCCAAACAGGTTATTAAGGACATCTGTGTATATCAGTTTGTATACCATGTATACAATATAATTATTTTTATGGACACCCATGTATTCACATTGTATATTGTATATATAACATGCATTTTCAGGAATATACACAGCTACACATGATATACATGATATCAATATATCTCTAGCAAATATATTAGTGTATATTCACAAGAAACTATGTGTTATACATTGAAATATACAAAGAAAAAAATATCTTTTATTTACATTTTGATACACAATAAAAAAAAATTATATATATTTTGATATACACTAAGAATAAACTAAACTTATAATATATATTTGGTATACACATTATTTGATGTGTTATACATTATTATATATAAACAATACAATTATTTTCGTTATGATATCCATTAATATAGAGATAAAAATAAATTTTGAATAATTCTACTTATCATTTTATATTTTAGATAATAAAGAAGGAAAATGAAATTTTAATATTTATTTTTATATATGAAAAAGAAAAAAATAAATTTGTGATATACATTTTGATATACATATTATTGTTGTGATATGAATTTATGAGCTATTTGGTGCCAATATCTATAACTAGGGCTATTTTCCGCCAATTGTGTGAGTACATTGTCACACCATGCCAAAACTATATATACAAATTTCCGGTCGAAATTACTATTTACTTTTTTTAGCCAGTATACACAAATTATGCTAAATTATACAATACACATATCACATATAAATTATAAATAAATTATACATCTACCGACTATTTAAAGATTAAACTCTTGGATAGGCGGCTATTTAAGTTAATTTTTTTTTTTTTTGCTTTACATAAAAGGATTGGTGAAGGGGAAGGGAAACAAATATGACTGTGGATGCAAATTTGAAAGTCCATGCTTAATTAAGGAATAGTTACCTCCTATAGCAAATGTTGATACCTTATTTATTTTAGTTCATTTGTTGGTCGATCCGGATGGCGGCTCCTGCATCTCCTGCCTCTCTGTGGGGGCCCCTCTTTTTAGTCTCCTTTTAAAAAATTATATTCCATAGCTACCTTTTGATTTTTTATAGCCAGATATCTATTTATAGTTACCTCCTACCCTTAAGCCGTAAAATAAGCTTTGAATTATTTTTCTCTCTCATATCCCCTCAAATTTCACCCTCAGCAGCCTTCAGCAGTCTAAAAATAATAATAAATCATTCACCTCTCATAAACTACAACCTACTGTTTAAAAGCCCTATTAGCTTCACTTGCCATTGACAGAAGTTCGTAACAAAAAACTAAGCTTTAACTATTAATTCACGAACAACAATCACTCTTTTATTTATGTTCTTTTCCACCTTTTAATGAAGAAGAAAGAACACATAGGGTGTGACATATATCAATGGAAGAAGGAATGATTTTGAAGAAGAAAAAGCAATGGAAGAAGGAAAGATTTTGACAGATAGTTTCTCGCTGTAATGGAACTTGTATTTTCTGTTAATATATTTTAATGTATTTCGATGTATTTCATTGTATGCATTGTCTTTTTTTCATTGTATTTTAATGTATCTCGCTATATTCTATGTATTTCATTGTGTTCATTATCTTTTTTTTCCATTGTATTTCAATGTATCTCGATGTATTTTATGTATTTCATTATATTCACTATCTCGCTATATTCCATGAATGTATTCATATCTTTTTTTAAATTAATATAATTTATGTATTCAGATGTATTATATAATTTCTCTAAAGATAACTATGTTTTTGGGGTATTTATCGGTTGAGAATCTTTTTTATAACTGAAAATACAAAATTTGTGTATTATAATTGAGTTTGTTGAGTTATATTAGGAGTCTCTTATGTTAATTGATTCATTTTTTGTTTAAAAACAGTGTAATCCCATGTTTCATGCCGTGAATACAGTCGAATACAATAATCTGTCCAGGTGTAATCCCATGTTTTATGCCATGAATACAGTCGAATACACTCGAATACAAAAATCTGTCTAGCTGTAATCCTATGTTTCACGCCTAGAAATGCTATTGTACTCATACATTAACTTAAATACATCGAATACACTCTAAAAAATCTGAAATTATAATTATAAAAAGTAATATAGTAAATAATAGCTACAATTAACTAATAACCACTAAAACATAGTGATTTCTGAAAGTTTCTCCTTAATTAATGCCAAATGCAAAAGAACTGCTAAGAGTTACACACTATTGTAAGTCAATCAACCTCAACTGTATAAAATTTATACATGATGAACTTAAATATTCAAAAAGCTATATATTTTTCTAACTAAGTATGATTATATTATTAATTTTGTATATATACTTTAAAAGGGGAATAAAAACCAAACACTTGTATATTCAAGCTCACCATGATGTTCCTCGTCTTTTGGCGTTTTAGAACCATAAAACTGAAATTCTGTCCAATTCTCAAATTTTCGTATGTTATAGCCTACGCCATCTACATGGCCTAGGAGACCAGACCCAGATCGCCTAAAATTCTGTCGGGCCATCAAAAACGACCAAGGAACAATAGGCATCGCCTCGCCAAGATCGTTCCTCGTCTTTTGGCATTTTAGGGCCATAATAATTTCGCTCGACTCTCAGATATTTGTGTGTTGTAGCCCACGCCATCTGCATGGGCACGGGAGACCGGACCTGGATCGCCTAAAATTTTCTCAGACCATAAAAATCGACCTAAGGAACAATAGGCATCACCTCGTCATGATCATTGCTCGTCTTTTGGCTTTTAGGGCAATAAAACTAGAATTCCGCACGATTCTTAGATTTTCGTGTTCTATAACTCACGCCATCTACATGGGCCAGAACGACCGGACCCGTATCGCCTAAGATTTTACCGGACCATCAGAAAAAACCTAAGGAACAATAGGCATCCTCGTCATGATTGTTCCTCGTCTTTTAGCATTTTAGGGCCATAAAACTTAAATTTTGCTCGATTTCCAGATTTTCGTATGATATGGCCCACTCCATCTGCATGGGTCCGGGTATTCTTCCTCACCCTCCACCATTTCTTCTATTTTTGAAGCTTCTTTCAGTTTCTTAGTAAGAATGGGTGAGGTATTCTACCTAAATAGTAGACACGTGTAATAAATAAGAGAATACTAAAGATTGAGCCATAGAATTTCTCTACAAGTATAAACAGAAACATTGCGCTTAATAATGATAATCAGAATTAAATCTGCACGTTTAATGTCATTTTCAGTTATCATAGAGATATAGTTTGGGAAAATCATACTCATATGTATTAAAGACTTGCCAGATTGAGCACAAATAAATCACGAGATTTTTTTAGGATGCAGATTATCAAAATGAAACTTAGCATTTTGGACAGATTAGTCTTAATACCAAGTTCATACCGATTCTAAATGCTTTTGAATTTGTAATCTAGAACTACTTCATGGTTTCTTTTAAGGAAGGATGTAGCGCGAACATCTTTATCAGTTTGACCGTCTAAAACACATGTTACTGGGATTGAAATTCATTTGTAAAGAATATGTGCATACATTGGTTTCAGAAAATTTGTAAGATGTGAAATGAGCTAGGCGTATTTGACTAATTCTACCTTATATTGATGACAACTAAAATCAGAGATAGTCGTTTCCAAATCAATAAGTGTTTATAAGATCCTATACAGGTTAAATCAAATATACATTCTATTTTTCACTGTTATCATGCAATTTTAGGGACAGGGGAAAATTATAAGTTTAAGGTACTTATTAGATCGAACGTAAGTTTCGATCTAATAGAATGATTTTCCGTATCTAGACTAATACCAATCCAAGCCATTTCATGAATAAAATTTGACCAATTAACCAACTAACAAAATCACTTGTTACAAATAAGATCTTGTTATTGCATCGAAAGAGATAAATCTTGACTAATCTGGCTAACATTGAGCTTGGTAAAATAAAATGGTTGAATATTAAAAAAATTAGATTACTTCTTTTGAAGTTATACGAACTTTCTAAAAAAAAATGCCACGCGGAGCGTGTCACGAGATATATCGCTCTCGGACTTCTTACGGTAAGGCCAATGCACCAGCCAGCCAGTGTGGTGGCGAACACGCTGTGCTCTAAGCTAAGCTGTTTACCTTGTAGACGGAGGAGATATAGAAAGTGTGCCGTGCTTGATTCATAAGATTCTATAATCAATAGCACCAGTATATTATTTTACTTAGCCTGCCTCTCCCATGACTTTCCGGACCAACCAACCCGGATCTGCCTTCGCAAGTCTCTCTGCATTTTGGGAGCAGAGCATGCAGCAAAATCGAGCAATGGATCTTAGAAGAATTCCACTTTGAAGCACGACTCTTTCTATTTCTGTGCTGGCATTTGAGTTGTCTCCCTTCCTCTTTCAATCGAAACACTCGACGCAGATAGCTCCGGTGGCCCCCGCTTCTGCCTCTATCAGGCGGCGACAGCCCCCCCCTCCACACCCACAGCATAGAGGAGCTGCTCCAACATCCGCACTACAACCAAGAAAAATGCTCTCCAGAGCGATATATGATGCTAAACCGAGACCGAGATATAGAGAGGGCTGTCCTTTTGTTGATCAGAAATACACATTTAATGTTGAGATTACGCATTGAATTTCTGATAGTAGATCCATAATAAAAAACATGTTTATGTGTTTGTGATTGTTCCAGAAGAAATGAAACAAAAGATATGGTAGAGCTAGGACAGTTATTGTAATAGGTCTAACCAATGCTAGATGCAGAGGCACATAATAGATCGATATGAATATCATGAGTTGTCCCATAATAAACCTGTTGTTGCTGATACCGTCTTCTCGGTTCCTTCTTCCATAACCAGAGCTCAGAGAAGGAAGAGGTAAGAGGGTCTTATGGAGAATGTGATCAGAAATCCATAATAGAGTTTGACCACAACGACAAAATTGATTATCTTTATGCATAAGGATACTAGATTACCTAGTAGAAAAGATTGAAAAATCATCACAAACCTCCCTTATTTCTTTTCTATTGCAATTTGTTGGTTATTATATGATGATCTTTTAACTTTCCATATATAGAAAAGAAATAGAAACATATAGACTAGAAACGACATTTGTTATGTCAATGACACCAAAGGAATATTAAATGAATGGAATTGGGATATGGATGGAACATAATGAAATAGATTCAATTTGAGGTTCCATCTGAAATGAGGCATGTAAGGGAGTCTCGCCTAAAATTTTGCCGGACCATAAAAACGACCTAAGTAACAATAAGCATTACCTCGCTATGGTTGTTCCTTATCTTTTGGCGTTTTAGAGCCATAAAACTGGAATTCCGCCCGATTCTCAGATTTTCGTATGCTATAAACCATGCTATTTGCATCGGCCCAGGCAACAAGACCTGGATCGCCTAAAAAAAAATCGGGCTACAAAAAATTACCTAAGGAACAATATGCCTCTCCTCGCCATGACCGTTCCTCGTTTTTGGCATCATGGGGCCATAAAACTGAAATTTCGTCCGATTTCCAAATTTTCGTATGTTATAGTCCATGACCGTTCCTCATCTTTTAGCATTTCAGAGCTATAAAACTGGAATTTCGTCCGATTTCCAGATTTTCATGTGTTATAACCCACGTCATCTGCAAGGGTCGAGGGTCGGACACAGATCACTTAAAATTTTATCGCACCATCAAAAGCTACCTAAGGAACAATAGTCATCGCATCGCCATGACTGCTCCGCTTCTATTAGCATTTTAGGGCCATAAGATATTGCCTAATATTTTGCCAGGCCGTTAAAAAGACATAAGAAACAATAGGCATCGCCTCGTCGTGATTGTTCCTCGTCTTTTGGCATTTTGAGGTCATAAAACTGGTATTCCGCCTGATTTCCAGACTTACGTGTGTAATAGCTTGTGAGCACGTGATTTTTACCTATCGTATAATCCTACAAAATCTCGCTAAATTAATTAGTTTTACGGATTTTTGTTGAATTTTAATGCTATTTGCGAATTTGTTTTCACATTGCGTAGCCATAATCCGTCATTTAAATCCATAAATAATTTAAAATGGCATGATTAAGCACGTAACCTTAGTTATCATTTAAATAAATATAATTGTTTGATATAAAGTGTGTTAATGTTAATTTCTTGNCCCAAAACTCAACCAAAATCCGTAGATCTTGGATCTAAAGAGGCCAAAACCCTAGTTCATCTTTCTAACCGTTAAAAATCCTCCGGTCAAGATCTCCCATCAAGGATCTTAGATCCAAGACGAGAGTCTTGATTTGAGGGTTTTTTCACGGATTAGACCCATTTAGTTTACTTGTTTATTATTATTTATGTATTTTTTTTGTTGTTTCTCATAGTTTCTTCTTATTTATTTATGTTGTTGCGCGTTTTTTATTTATTTAATTTCTGCCATTTTTTTTAATTTATTATTTTCTGTCGCGTTTTTTATTTATTTCTTATTTATTCTGCCGCATTTTTTTTAATTTCTGTCGCGTTCGTATTTTCTGAAAAATTAGTGTGCCATTAATTAGATTAAAATAAAAAAGAGAAATGAAGAAAAAAAAAACTAACTAAGAAAAATAGTATAGTATTCTGTCTTTTTCTTTCTTATGTATTTACCTTGCATTAGTTATTTTCTTGTTTAAATTGGGCCTGGCAAAATGGACAGGCCCTTCATTTGTATTCTGTTATTATTGGGCCTGGCTTAATAGACATGCCCATAGTTTCGTTTTTATTATTTATCTCTATCCTTGTTAATTCAAAAAATATTGTTAATTGTTAAATAAAAAGAATATTCTAGAAAGCGGGACAGCTGTACTATATGATAAGAACAGACAGATGTACCTGTACTATTTTCGGATTAATAGATAAGGTATATTCCCTAATATATCCCATCCCCAAGACCCTTATAAAGAGGGCATATTTTTTACACTGAAGGAGGACACACAAGAAAGGGGATAGAAGAAGAAGAAAAATATACCTACTCTCTTCATTTTGCCCTCACATTCTTTTACATCTGTTAGCTACTGAAAAGCTGAAAAACACACATAAAAAAAAATATCAGAGTTTGTTGCTATTTACAAGTCAAATTTCGAAAATCAGTGAAGACAAAAAAGGAAAACGTTCACCTCTTGGTCTTTATCCTGAACTCTATTCCTTCTTGTTTTGTTTTTTTTTTTAATTTCGAAAATCTCTTGCATACACACTCAAGTTATAGGTTGGTTTTTCCTATTGTTATTACTTGGTTTCAACTGGTGGATCTGCTGTTGTTGCTGTTGGATATCCTTTCCCTTTTGCTATTCTGCCATTTACCTGACCTTTATTTGGTCGGGATTTCTTTGTTTCTTCCGTTGAAAAGGTATGTANTTCTGATTTCGAAAATCTCTTGCATACACACTCAAGTTATAGGTTGATTTTTCCTATTATTATTACTTGGTTTCAACTGGTGGATCTGCTGTTGTTGCTGTTGGATATCCTTTCCCTTTTGCTATTCTGCCATTTACCTGACCTTTATTTGGTCGGGATTTCTTTGTTTCTTCCGTTGAAAAGGTATGTAATACTTTACACTGAATGAAATTTGGACCATAAACAGTTGTTCTTTCTTCTTCTTCTTCTTCATGAACTCGTTGCCTTTCTGTTTAAGTCTGCTTATTTATTTATGTGCAATCATGTCATAACCTTTTAGAAGATTCGGGGAATGAATATATGTCTATATAATTGAAGTTATAGTAGAGTTATTAA
>ML258531.1:0-41697 GCA_005239495.1 Nicotiana undulata | reverse complement strand
TTAAGGAATAAATTCCAATTGAAAAATATCGAATTTAGCTCAAAATCCGAATTCGGTCAAAACCCGACCCCCGGGCCCGCGTCCTGAAACTCAGAATTTTTTATAAAAAAAGTGTTTTTCATCTTCTCACGATTCCGTACATATAAAGAACACCAAAATCGGAGTTCGTTTGACCTCTCAAATCGACCCTTGAAGGTCTCATAATCTCATGCCCCAAAATCCTTTTTTTCTACTATTTTTCATGAATTAAAGGCTGATATTATGGTCTTTAATCACCCATAAACGAGTTTTAACAATCAAATTACTTACCTCTGTGATACCCAATGATTTTCCCCTCCAAAAATCGCCAAAAAAGCTCTCCTCCCCACAACAATGGTGTAAAAGAGGGTTTAAGTCGCGAAAGGGTATTATTTAACTGCCCAGTGATTTATTCTCCGCGATCGCAGCCTTGGCCCTGCGATCGCACTGACCAATTCCCCCAGACCTCCACGATCGCAACAAAGCTCACGCGATCGCGGTTCAATAGAACCTCAACCTACGCGATCGCAGTCCGGCTCACGCGATCGCGAAGAACAACTGACCCCGCTCCCCACGCGCCTGGCTAACTCTACGCGATCGCAGCTCAACCCACGCGATCGCACGGCATTGGGCCCCTTCTACTCTACAATCGCACCTCCCTTCTTGCGATCGCATAGAAAAATCTGAGTCTGACCATAATAAACCCTCTGCGGTCGCACCACTTCACGCGCGATCACAGTGAACAAAATCATTGTGCACAAAAACCAGAAAAGCAGCAATTGTTCTAAGTCCAAATGAGACCGTTAATCACCCGAAATCAATCCCGAGCCCCTCGGGACCCCAACCAAACTTACCAACATATCCCATAACATCATTCAAACTTAGTTGCACTCTCAAAATATCAAAACTCCAAATTTACATCGGATTCAAGCCTAAGAACTTTGATGTTTCTAAAATTCACCAATAATTCCGAAACTATCCAAATCAACTCCGATTGACCTGAAATTTTGCAGACAAGTCCAAAATGACATTACAAACTTTTTCCAACTGTCGGAATTCCATTCCAACCCGATAGCCTATTTTCCACTGCCGTCCGAAATCTCCAAAAACTAACTTCCGCCAATTCAAGCCTAATTCTACACCGGACATCACAAAATTATTCTGAACACACTCATAAGTCCCAAATCACCTAACGAAGCTATCCGAGCCATAAAATTCGCATTCCGAGGTCGTTTACCAATAAGTCAACTCTCAATTGACTTTTCTCATTTTAAGGCTATTCTTAAGGACTAAGTGCCTGAATTCCCATTTAACCATTCCGATTCCAAGCCTATCGACTCTAACACATTAATAACAGAATAACCAATCTATAACAAGTCAATAACAACAGTTAAAAATGCAAGTTTTTCGTAACGACAGACCGGGTCGTTACAGGACCAACGTGAAGCGGTAAGTGTAAACGCTTAGAAACCCCTCCACATGGGTGGTAATGTTCTCTTCGGGAGCGGGGATCTGTACCGTTGTGATGACCCAAAAGGGTCATCCTATGTAAATTTACAAAAAAACTATGTTCCAAGGCCCTGAAAGCCTTCGTTAATCTCACCTCGATGTGCATGCGCTGCTCGGGCACGTAGTCGGGATGGAAATTTGATAAAAAGTTGAAATTATATAATTAATTTGAATAAAGTTGACTTTGGTCAATATTTTTGGTAAACAGACCCGGATCCGGACCCGTGATTTGACGGTCCCGGAGGGTCCGTAGGAAAATATAGGACTTGGGCGTATGCCCGGAATCGAATTCCGAGGTGCCAAGTCCGACAAATTATTTTTTAAAGAAAATTGTTTTCTGAAATATATAAAGGTTTTTGAAAATGATAAATAATGTGAAACCTGTGTTACCGGGCCCGTATTATGGTTCCGCAGCCCGGAACATGTTCAATATGTGTTATATGAGTTATCTGCAAAATTTGGTAAGAAACAGACTTGATTTGACGTGTTTCGGATCGAAAATGGGAAATTTAGAAGTTTATGAAGTTTGTGAAGTTTGAGGAAATTCTAAAGATTTTGGAGTTTAATTCATTATTTTTATGTTATTTTGGTGGTTTTATTACTCGAATAAGTTCGTAGGATAATTTTGAAGTCGTGTGTATATTTGGTTTTGAGCCCCGAGGGCTCGGGTGAGTTTCGGGTAGGTATCGGAGTGCATAAATGTTGAAAAATCTGATGTTTTAAAGTTAGTTTCTGGTGTTGGGAAATTTGTATCGTGCGAACACATTAAGACTCATGCGAACGCGCAGGGTAACCTGGAGGGGGTTGGGGTAGTGTTGTGCGGACGCACAAGGCTGAGTGCGATCGTTGAGGGCTAAGTGGGCAACACATGGCGAACGCACCCAACCAGGAGCGAACGCATAGGGTTAGAAGGGGGCTGGGGCTGGGCAGCACAATAACACTGTGCGAACGCACTAGTGTGTGTGCGATCGCGGAGAGCACGTGAGGAAACACTGTGCGAACGCGGGCCCTTCACTGCGAACGCACAAGGTTAAATTACCCAGTTACTTTAAAAGCCTAAAAATAGACTTCATTACGGATTTTCACATATTTTCATAACCCTCCTTCTTCCCCACACCCCATAGGCGATTTTGAAGAACTTTTCCTCCATAGCTTCATAGGTAAGTAAACTTAGCTCTAACTTATTCCATTTTCTTCATCAATCATTAGATTCTAGGCCTAAAAACATGAAATTAAAGGTAGAAATTGGGGGTTTTGGGTAGGGTTAGGGCTTTTGGAAATTTTGGGAATTCAACCTCATTTTGGGGTCGGATTTCAAGACAAATTGTATATTTGGGCTCGTATGGGAATGGGTGATCGGATTTTGGTCTGAACCTCGTGTTTGGATCAAGCGGGCTTGGGGTCGATTTTGGGTATTTTTGGAAGAATGATGGGAAATGTATAATTAGGCTTGGCAATTGAATTTTTGAGCCATTATTGATATTATTGAGTCGATTATGTCTAGATACTATCATTTCAGAGTTGGATTCGAGAGGGAAAGCGGTGCTAGAGGCTTGATTTGCGTTCTTGGAGCCGAGGTAAGTGTTTGGCCTAACTTTGGTGAGGGAATAGGTGTTGAGTCGTATGTTCTACTTGTTTTATCATGTTCAATGTATAGGTAAGGTGACGAGTACCTATGCATAGTTTATCAAGCATGCCCGTGAGTCTGTTTTTGTGAATTACTTGTTATTACTCCGATATTTATTGTGTTATGAAGTAGTTACTTTTGGGAAGTTGTTTAATTGCTGAGAATACTGGCTTAAGTATTTGTGATATCTTGTCTCAGTTGAAGATCTGATTCTTTAAATTGTGTATTTGTAAGAGATTGGTTATAGTTGAGTCCCTTGCCGGGCAAAATTATTGTTTGGTTGATATTCCCCATGTTGGGTGGTTATGAATTGTACTTTCACCATGTTGCATTCCTTGCCAAGTTGTTATTTGTTGTTGATTTGGGTGAGGAAGAGTGTAAAGCACGAAGGGAGATGCCGTGTATTCATTTCATACATTGCATAGTGAGGAAGAGAGTAAAAGCACGAAGGGTGATGTCGTGCCATGATTTACATTGCTTTCATTTACACATTGCATAGTGAGGAAGAGAGTAAAAGCACGAAGGGTGATGCCGTGCCATGATTTACATTGCTTTAATTTATACATTGCATAGTGAGGAAGAGAGTAAAATCACGAAGGGTGATGCCGTGCCATGATTTACATTGCTTTCATTCATACATTGCATAGTGAGGAAGAGAGTAAAAGCACAAAGGGTGATGTCGTGCCATGATCTATATTGCTTTCATTTCAACTTATTCGAGTTATCATTTCTTGTTGTCATGTTTCTTTATATTATTGCTTGTTCAATTATTCATCTTTGATTCTTACATGTAATCCCCATTATCGGTCCCCGTATTACCTTGCTTAACTACTTATTTCCTGCCATTTTCCATGTTATATCATGTAGAACTGTTCAGGTAAATTGTTGTTGTCATGTCTAGCCTCGTCACTACTTCGCCGAGGTTAGGCTCGGCACTTACTCAGTACATGGGGTCGGTTGTACTGATGCTACACCTGCACATCTTTATGTTGTGCAGATTACGCAGCCGGACCCAGTGGACCTCGTTAGAGGGTGTATCCTTCAGTCCACGCAGGCGACATCGAGGTAGACCCGCAGACGTTCGTGGGCCCTGACGTCACCCTCTATCTTTTCTTTCTGTCATTTATGTATTTCGAGACAAACATACCCCTTTATTTCAAATTGTTGTTTTTAGTCAAATCATTGGTCTGGTTCGTGAGATTCTGACTCCATTTCTGGGTTTGTACTTAGAGGGATTTCTACGAGATTATATTACACTCCTGTATTTCTATTATGATTATCTAGTAACAATTACTGTTTTTAGTTTTTAATATGATTAATTCAGTTAAAATGTTGGCTTGTCTAGCGGGTACAACGTTAGACGCCATCACGACCTGAAGGTGGGATTTCGTATCGTGACAAGTTGGTATCAGAGCACTAGGTTGCTTAGGTCTCACAACTCACGGACAAACTTGGTAGAGTCTGAGGGATAGGTACGGAGACGTCTGTACTTATCCCCCAGAGGCTGCAAAGTTAGGAATAACTCCACATTTCTTCTTCTCTGCCATGCGATATGAATTCTAAATACAAATTGAGTTTCTATTCTACTCTCTCACAGATGGCGAGGACGCGTGCTTCCCCAGGTTCCGATCAGCAGCCCGATACTCTTATCACAGCTCCTACGAGGGGCCGAGGTCGAGGCCGTGCTAGAGGCCGAGGTCGGGGCAGGGCTCAGCCTAGAGCAGCAGCCCCAATGGAGGATCCTCAGGTTGAGCTTGCCAAGGAGATTCTCGCTCAGACAGTCCTAGTTGGACCAGCTCAGGTCCCAGAGGGGTTCATTGCTACCCCGGTGCTCCAGAACGCTCTAGTCCTCCTAGTGGGACTCATGGAGAGTGTGGCTCAGGCCGGTCTTCTTCCTACTGCACCAGCCATCTCTCAGGGTGGGGGAGGGACTTAGACTCCAGCTACTGGCACACCAGAGCAGCTAGCTCTGCAGTTCCAGACTCCGGCACCTCAGCCAGCCGGAGTAGCTCTGCCGGGTATTGCAGCACCGACAGTTGAGGGAGCAGCCATGTCAGCAGATGCTCTATGGAGACTAGATTGGTTCACCAAGTTGTTCTCTACCACTTTTACTGGTGCACCATCAAAGGATCCCCAGGATTATTTGGACAGTTGTCATGTGGTTCTTTGGAACATGGGCATAGTGGAGTCCAATGGAGTTGACTTTGCTACATTTCGTCTATCTGGTATCGCCAAGACCCGGTGGAGAGACTATTGTTTGACTAGACCAGCTGGGTCTCCACCTTTGACTTGGACTCAATTCTATGAGCTATTCTTGGGGAAGTTTCTTCCCGTTACTCAGAGAGAGGACTATCGGAGGCAGTTTGAGCGCCTCCAGCAGGGATCTATGACTGTCACTCAGTACGAGACCAGGTTTATCACTCTAGCCAGGCATGCACTTATGATATTTCCCACTGATCGTGAGAGAGTGAGGTTATTTATTGAGGGTTTAGCTTAGACCATCAGACTTCAGATGGCTAGGGAGTCAGGTACTGATATTTCGTTCCAGGATGCGGCCAATGTGGCCAGGAGTATTGAGATGATTTTGTCACAGGGGGGTGGTCAGGGGGCTGACAAGAGGCCCCGTCACTTTGGTAGATTCAGTGGAGCCTCATCTGGAGGCAGAGATTCTTTCGGCAGAGGTCATCCTCCCAGACCATATCAGTCGGCACTTCAGGTATCTCATCGTGCACCGCCAGCTCCTATTAGTGCCCCACCAGCACCTATCATCGCACCGCCACTTCAGAGTTTCCAGGGTGGTTATCCGGGTCGATAGGGTCAGTTCCAGAGTCATCAGCCACAACATCAGAGGCCTTGTTATTCTTGTGGTGTTTTGGGGCACATTGCCAGGTATTGCCCCCGAGCTTCGGGTAGTTCTCAGTACCAGAGTTCTTGTGCCATGGTCCCAGCATCAGGTGCACCCCCACCCCCTCAGCCAGCTAGAGTTGGAGGTCGTGGTGCTAGAGGTGGATGACAGCATGGAGGTGGAGTACAGGCCATGAGAGGTAGAGGTCAGGCCGCAGTAGGTCGACCCAGAGATGTTCAGGCTGGAAGGGTTCCGCCCCGGTGCTATGTTATTCCTGCCAGGCCTGAGGCTGAGGCCTCTGATGCAGTTATCACAGGTACGGTTTCAGTTTGCAGCCGAGATGCTTCAGTGTTATTTGATCCGGGTTCTACTTTCTCCTATGTGTCTTCATATTTTGCCCCCTATTTGAGCATGCCCCGTGACTCCTTGAGTACTTCTGTGTATGTGTCTACCCCGGTGGGCGATTCTATTATGGTAGATCGAGTCTACTGTTCTTGCTAGTTGTTATTAGTGGTTTGGAGACTCAGGTAGATCTATTGCTCCTTAATATGGTAGACTTTGATGTTATATTGGGTATGGATTGGCTATCTCCCTATCATGCTATTCTGGAGTGTCATGCCAAGACAGTGACCTTAGCCTTGCCAGGAGTACCTCGTTTGGAGTGGAGAGGGACTCCTAGTCATTCTTCTGGTAGAGTCATTTCTTATATGAAGGCTCGGCGCATAGTCGAGAAGGGTTGTTTGGCCTATTTGGCCTATGTTCGTGATTCTAGTGCCGAGGTTCCTCCTATAGAGTCTGTGCCCATGGTTCGTGAGTTTCCAGAGGTATTCCCTACTGACCTGCCGGGTATGCCACCCGACAGGGATATTGATTTTTGTATTGAGGTAGCTCAGGGCACTCAGCCTATTTCCACTCCGCCGTATCGTATGGCCCCACCAGAGTTGAAGGAATTGTAGGAGCAGTTGCAGTATTTGTTGGATAAAGGCTTCATTAGGCCTAGTGTTTCTCCTTGGGGTGCTCCAGTGTTGTTTGTTAAGAAGAAAGATGGGTCTATAGGGATGTGCATTGACTACCGACAGCTCAACAAGGTTACTATCAAGAATAAGTATCCTTTGCCGAGGATTGATGATCTATTTGATCAGCTTCAGGGTGCTATAGTGTTTTCCAAGATAGACTTGAGATCTGGTTACCATCAGCTGGGGATTAGGGCGTCTGATGTCCCTAAAACGTCCTTTCACACTCGTTATGGGCATTATGAGTTCTTGGTGATGTCATTTGGGTTGACAAATGCCCCCGCTGCCTTTATGGAGTTGATGAACCGAGTGATCAGGCCTTATTTGGACTCATTTGTGATTGTGTTTATTGATGATATTTTGATTTACTCCCATAGTCGAGAGGAGCATGAGAAGCACCTTAGAGTAGTTCTTCAAACTCTGAGGGATAGGCAGTTGTATGCCAAGTTTTCTAAGTGTGAGTTCTAGTTGAGTTCGGTGGCATTTCTGGGCCATGTTGTGTCGGCAGAGGGTATTCAGGTGGATCCCAAGAAGATTTCAGTAGTTAGAGATTGGCCTAGGCCCACTTCAGCCACAGAGATTCGGAGTTTTTTTTGGCCTAGAAGGTTATTATCGCCGATTTGTGGAGGGCTTTTCATCGATTGCAGCCCCGATGACCAGGTTGACTCAGAAGGGTGCCCAGTTCAGGTGGTCAGATGAGTGTGAGGCGAGATTTCATAAGCTCAAGACAATTTTGACCACGGCACCGGTGTTAGTTTTGCCCACAGGTTCAGGACCGTATACCGTGTATTGTGATGCTTCACGGGTTGGGCTTGGTGCAATATTGATGCAGGATGGCAAGGTTATAGCCTATGTTGCTCGTTAGTTGAAGGTTCACGAGAAACATTATCCAGTTCATGACTTGGAGTTAGCATCTATTGTTCATGCGTAGAAGATTTGGAGGCATTATTTGTATGGTGTTCCATGTGAGGTGTTCACAGATCACAAGGGTTTGCAGTATCTGTTCAAGTAAAAAGCGTTGAACATGAGGCAGAGGAGGTGGTTAGAGTTGTTAAAAGATTATGATATTACCATCCTTTATCATCTGGGGAAGGCCAATGTGGTGGTCGATGCTTTGAGCCGGAAGTCAGCTAGTATGGGTAGTCTTGCTTATTTATCAGTCGGAGAGCGACCTCTTGCTTTGGATGTGCAGGCTTTAGCCAACCGATTTGTGAGATTGGAGGTTTCTGAGACTGGCAGTGTTTTGGCCCATACCGTAGCCCGTTCTTCCTTATACGATCATATTCGGGCCAGGCAGTATGATGATCGTCATTTATGTGTTCTTAGAGACAGGGTCAGGCACGGAAATGCCAAGCACGTTACGGTTGATGATGAGGGCGTCTTGAGGATGCAGGGTCGTATTTGTGTACCTGATGTGGATGGCATTCGTGAGTTGATACTTCAGGAGGCCCGTAGTTCCCGGTATTCCATTCATCCGGGCACCGCGAAGATGTACCAGGACTTGCGTCATCATTATTGGTGGCGTAGAATGAAGAAGGATATTGTAGCTTATGTAGCTCGGTGCTTGATCTGTCAGCAGGTTAAGTACGAGCACTAGAGACCCGGTGGTTTGATGCAGCAGATTCAGCTTCCCGAGTGTAAGTGGGAGCGTATCACCATGGATTTTGTAGTTGGACTCCCACGGACTCAGAGTATGGTTGATGCGGTGTGGGTTGTTGTGGATAGGATGACCAAGTCAGCAAACTTCATTCCGGTATCAGTTTCATATTCAGCGGAGAAGTTGGCAAAGATCTATATGAGAGAGATTGTTATATTGCATGGGGTGCCCATATCCATTATATCAGACCGAGGTACTCAGTTTACCTCCCATTTCTGGAGAGTATTTCAGCGAGAGTTAGGCACACAGATTGAGTTGAGCACAACATTTCATCATCAGACGGACGGACAGTCCGAGCGTACTATTCAGATTTTGGAGGACATGTTGCGGGATTGTGTCATTGACTTTGGTGGTTCATGGGACCAGTTCTTGCCTTTAGCTGAGTTTTCCTACAATAATAGCTATCAGTCGAGCATTCAGATGGCTCCGTACGAGGTGTTGTATGGTAGGCGGTGTCGGTCTCCAGTCGGATGGTTTGAGTCGGGAGAGGCTAGATTGTTGGGTTCCGAGTTAGTCCAGGATGCCTTGGACAAGGTGAAGATCATTCAGGATAGACTTTGTACAGCTCAGTCCAGGTAGAAGAGTTATGCGGATCGCAGAGTTCAAGATTTGGCATTCATGAATGGAGACCGGGTATTTCTTCGGGTGTCTCCCATGAAGGGCGTGATGAGGTTCGGGAAGAAGGGAAAGTTGAGCCCTAGGTACATCGGTCCATTTGAGATTTTGGATAAGGTAGGAGAGGTGGCCTACAGACTTGCCTTGTCGCCGAGTTTATCAGTCGTGCACCCGGTGTTTCATGTATCTATGCTCCGGAGGTATATTGCGGATCCATCTCATGTTCTTGACTTCAGCGGTGTCCAGTTGGACAAGGATGTGACTTACGAGGAGGAGCCGATAGCCATATTAGCTCGGCAGGATCGTCAGTTGAGATCGAAGAGTTATCCTTCGGTTTGTGTTCAGTGGAGAGGTCAGCCCGTTGAGGCAGCTACTTGGGAGTCCAAGTCCGATATGCGAAGCCGATATCCCCACCTTTTCCATGTCCGTTCGAGGACGAACGTTTGTTTTAGAGGTGGAGATTGTGATGACCCAAAAGGTTCATCCTGTGTAAAGTAACAAAAACACTGTGTTCCGAGGCCCCGAAAGCCTCTGTTAATATCACCTCGATGTGCGTGCGAAGCCCGAACACGTAGCCGGGAAGCTTTGATGTGGAAATTTGATAAAACGTTGAAATTATATAATTAAATTGAATAAAGTTGACTTTGGTCAACATTATTGGTAAACGGTCCTGACCCGTGATTTGACGGTCCCGGAGGGTCCGTAGGAAAATATGAGACTTGGGCGTATGTCCGGAATTGAATTTCGAGGTCCCAAGCCCGAGAAATGAATTTTTAAAAAAAATTGTAATCTGAAATATATAAAGGTTTTTGAAAATGATAAATAATGTGAAACCTGTGTTACTGGGACCGTATTATGGTTCCGGAGCCCGGAACAGGTTCAATATGTGTTTATATGAGTTATCTGCAAAATTTGGTAAGAAACGTACTTGATTTGACGTGTTTCGGATCGAAAATGGGAAATTTAGAAGTTTATGAAGTTTGAGGAAATTCTAGAGATTTTGGAGTTTAATTCATTGTTTTTTATGTTATTTTGGTGGTTTTATTACTCGAATAAGTCCGTAGGATGATTTTGAAGTCGTGTGTATATTTGGTTTTGAGCCCCGAGGGCCCCGGCGAGTTTCGGGTAGGTGTCAGAGTGCATAAATGTTGAAACATCTGATGTTTTAATGCTGGTTTCTGGTGTTGGGAAATTTGTATTGTGCGAACGCATTAAGACTCATGTGAATGCACAGGGTAACCTGGGGGGGGGAGGGGTAGTGTTGTGCGAACGCACAAGGCTGAGTGCGATCGCTGAGGGATAAGTGGGCAACACAGTGCGAACGCACCCAACCAGGTGTGAACGCATAGGGTTAGAAGGGGGATGGGGTTGGGCAGCACAATAACACTGTGCGAACTCACCAGTGTGTGTGCGATCGCGGAGAGCACGTGAGGAAACACTGTGCGAACGCGGGCCCTTCACTGCGAACGCACATGGTTAAATTACCCAGTTAATTTAAAAGCCTAATAACAGACTTCATTACGGGATTTTCACCATATTTTCATAACCCTCCTTCTTCCCCACACCCCATAGGTAAGTAAACTTAGCTCTAATTTCTTCCATTTTCTTCATCAATCGTTAGATTCTAGGCCTAAAAACATGAAATTAAAGGTAGAAATTGGGGGTTTTGGGTAGAGTTAGGGCTTTTGAAATTTTTGGGAATTCAACCTCATTTTGGGGTCGGATTTCAAGACAAATTATGTATTTGGGCTCGTGGGGGAATGGGTGATCGGGTTTTGGTCCGAACCTCGTGTTTGGACCAAGCGGGCCCGGGGTCGGTTTTTGGTATTTTTGGAAGAATGATGGGAAATGTATAATTAGGCTTGGGAATTGAAGTTTTGAGCCATTATTGATATTATTGAGTCGATTATGTCTAGATATTATCGTTTCGGAGTTGGATTCGAGAGGGAAAGCGGTGCTAGAGGCTTGATTTGTGTTCTTGGAGCCGGGGTAAGTGTTTGGCCTAACTTTGGTGAAGGAATAGGTGTTGAGTCGTATGTGCTACTTGTTTTATCATGTTCAATGTATAGGTGAGGTGACGAGTACCTATGCATAGTTTGTCAAGCATGCCCGTGAGTCTATTTTGTTGAATTACTTGTTATTACTCCGATATTTATTGTGTTATGAAGTAGTTTTATTTGGGAAGTTGTTTAATTGCTGAGAATACTGGCTTAAGTACTTGTGATATGATGTCTCAGTTGAGTATCCAATTATTTAAATTTATAGATGAGTCCCTTGCCGGGCAAAATTATTGTTTGGTTGATATTCCCCATGCTGGGTGGTTATGAGTTGTACTTTCACCATATTGCATTCCTTTCCAAGTTGTTATTTGTTGTTTATTTGGGTGAGGAAGAGTGTAAATCACGAAGGGTGATGTCGTGTATTCATTTCATACATTGCATATTGAGGAAGAGAGTAAAAGCACGAAGGGTGATGTCGTGCCATGATTTACATTGCTTTCATTTATACATTGCCTAGTGAGGAAGAGAGTAAAAGCATGAAGGGTGATGCCGTGCCATGATTTACATTGATTTCATTTATACATTGCATAGTGAGGAAGAGAGTAAAAGCACGAAGGGTGATGCCGTGCCATGATTTACATTGTTTTCATTCATACATTGCATAGTGAGGAAGAGAGTAAAAGCACAAAGGGTGATGTCGTGCCATGATCTATATTTCTTTCATTTGCACTTATTCGAGTTATTATTTCCTGTTGTCATGTTTCTTTGTATTATTTCTTGTTCAGTTATTCATCATTGATTCTTACTTGTAATCCCCATTATCTGTCCTCGTATTACCTTGCTTAACTGCTTATTTCCTACCATTTTCCCTGTTATATTGTGTAGAACTGTTCAGGTAAATTGTTGTTGTCATGTCTAGCCTCGTCACTACTTCGCCGAGGTTAGGCTCGGCACTTAGTCAGTACATGGGTCGGTTGTACTAATGCTACACCTGCACTTCTTTATGTTGTGCAGATTGCGCAGTCGGACCCAGTGGACCTTGTTAGAGGGAGTACCCTTCAGTCCACGCAGGCGACATCGAGGTAGACCCACAGACGTTCGCGGGCCCTGACGTCACCCTCTATCTTTTCTTTCTGTCATTTATGTATTTCCAGACAGACGTACCCCTTTATTTCAAACTGTTGTTTTTAGTCAAATCATTAGTCTGGTTCGTGAGATTGTGACTCCATTTCTGGGTTTGTACTTAGAGGGATTTCTACGAGATTGGCTATTTTGGTTTCAGATTTTATTACACTCCCTTATTTCTATTATGATTATCTAGTAGCAAATACTGTTTTTAGTTGTTAATATGATTAATTCAGTTAAAACATTGGCTTGTATAGCGGGTACAATGTTAGACGCCATCACGGCCTGAAGATGGGATTTCGGGTCGTGACAACCGCTACATCGGCCCCCCAATCACAATCCCTCTTCACATCCTCGAGATATCTCACTGATATCGAGTAGATATCTCGACACGTGCTCACATCGGCCAGAGATCGATGAAGGATTCTCGACTTTGAAGTCGGATTTTAAGACGCATTGGCCGGGAACATACTCATGAGGGAGCGGCTCCACCCGGCGTTTTGTCACCGGCCGACCGGGAAGAGGAATCTTTATCCTTTTGTGGAACAATTTTGGATGTTTTCTCCATTGATTCAGGTAGAAGAAAGCGGAGAGAGCTGATACTTATGAAAATATCTCAATTCATCTTTATCCTAATTCATCTGTTTATTTTCTTGTTTATCATTTGGTATTGGACGAAATCACATATCTTTAAGACCACAATATAAGTTTAATTGTTATCCGAATTTTAGGGTAAACATAACTATAATTTATTTTATTTTAATTAGTAAATATTAATTATATATAGTTCTAATATTTATGAAAATATCTCAATTTATTTTTGTTTTCTTTGTATAGATGGAACCTCGCTTAGATGTACAATAGAAAGAGATTGACGGATCATTTCTCGGACGATAGAAGGAAGAACAAGAGGCATGACTGGTGTCTATAGCATTTATAGGATGATTTATTAAGGCAGCGACAGACCTAGGAGTTCTTAAGGAAGAGCAAACAAGGAAAGAAAGCTCACTCATCCAATAGGGGAAGCTCCTTGCACATTTGGGTGCTATCAGCATCGAGACAATAAGAAGAAAACTGGTAATTCCTTAAATTATTACGTCTTCACTTTTCTAAGTATATAAATTTTATTTATTAACCAAATTAATTTATTTTCAGAAAAAGAATTATGGGCGTCCACTGCAGTAAGATGAGCTATTCAGGGAGACACATATTTTAAAGAAGAAGAAAGATGCGGATGCGGATAGGTGGGTGCAGGACCAGGTAGAGACTACGTATGTAAGCTTTCAAATTTCCTTAAGAGTTATAATTTACTTCTATAATATTTTATATATTAATTTAATTTAAAATAACTTAGGGTCGCTACCAAAGTACCGTGGAGAACTTCATTCATAGTCAACCAGCTGGTGAATCGGGCGAGCCAAACCAACCTTCGGACGTGGATGCTGAAAGAATGTGGTTGGAGGTTTGTTGGCAGTCCTAAAAAGGAAGGTATACGGGCTTCCTAAAAAAAACATTCCATCGCTTTAGGTGTGCAATTCAAGAAATAGGGACTTCCTCACAGGGCGAGGCACTTAATAGGGAGAGCCTCTCGGCTATGCAGGAGAATGTGACAAGGCTTACATCCGAGCTTGAAAGGCCAAGGAAAGAGAAAGGCTTAGAGATGCACAATTCCTTGGTATGCAAGCTCATATCAAAACTCTCCTTGTTGCTGAAGCTTTTACATTACCCCGATCTCGTGAGTCATCGCTAGAGGCCCAACCTCCACGTGATCGTTCCTCCCGTCCTCCCTGTGATCGTTATGCCCGTCCTTCACTTGATCATTCTTCTTGTCCTCCACAAGACCTTTCTTACCGTCTTCTAGATGAAAGTTCATCAAATAGATGTGATGCTATAGAAAAGCTCTTTGAACAGTTGATTGATATACTTTGAACTAGATTAATTGAACTTGTTTTGAATTCGAATGAACATTTTTGAACTTGTTGTATATACTTAGTTTTTGATTGGTTTTGAGTTGGGATGTTAGTTGAACTTGTTTGTTTTATTTTGGTTGGATATGGGTGTATGGGTGGTTAGATTTGCGGTGAATTTGGGGCTATTTGATGTGAATTGGGGGTGTTGGTCGGTTAATGCACGTTAATTACCAGAAATTTAATAATACCGACCAATATTGGTCAGTAAATTGGTTGCCAATCTCCGGAAATTAAGATTACCGACTAACTTTAGTCGGTATTCTTAAATTTTAATTATCTAAAAAAAGAAATTTTCTTATACCGACCAATGTTGGTCGGTAATTAAATTAATATTTGATTAATTTTTTTTTACTGACCAAAGTTGATCGATAAATACAATTATTAAATTTAGCATACCGACCAATGTTGGTCGGTAAGATTAAATTGATAAAATCATCTATCGGCCTATAGTGGTAGGTGGGCCACTTACTTTGTCATATGACCGTTCACACTGACCGACTGATGTTGGTAGGTACTTTTCAGCCGACATACGACCACATGTAATTGGTCGCGTTGGACTCATATTGCCTATTAATCGATAGATTTTTTCGGACATTTTTAAACGGATTTTTAGTAGTGTTAGGGTCACTAAGAGCAGAATCTTTGACACATTAAAACTGTTTATTTGGCCTCGTCAAAGAAGATAGAATTTCTTGGTTGAAAGCCACCAGTAATGGTCAGTAGAAGAAAAAAAAAAAGGAAATAATATAAGTAAAATCAACCTAGTTTTTCTCCAATCTAATTCTTAAATCAATAGCTTCTTCTATAAAATATGTGACAAACTGCTAATAACAGATTTGACAGACACAATACAGACCTCGTGATTTACCTTTTATATACGGACAACATAAAATATAAATATAATTTAATGTATTATAGCAAATAACATGCCTTTTGCAAATTACTAATCTCATTTTTTATAACCGCTATATGTAGTTACTTGATAATTGATTTCTTTAAACCTTTAGTGTATCGAAAAGTTTGAGAAAGTTTGTGTGCTTAAGAAAAGTTTTTTTCGATCAACTAACGGCTAATCAAAGGTTCGAGCCAGAGTTAGAGAGACACCAAACACTAATCTTGCCAAGCTCATCTTACATAGACAACTAGACAACCTATCGGAATTCAAAAGCAAGTGCGGGGGATGAAATTTAACAAAGAGAACTCATCATTCCTCATTCCACTAATCCGTTATATTGATCCATTCAAGACATAGACTTTTCATTTTGCTATTTTATTAGCATAGGTATTTTTCAACATTAAAAGTTGTTGAACTTCATATACTTTTGGTAACACTAGCTTCCACGAACTACGAAGGAAACTCACCAGATCCTAATTTTCTCCCTTGAAATCCACTTATTCAGTTACAAAATTTCTTCTTTCTCTGCTGGAAGTTTTAAACTTCTATACGCTATTTCAATTTTTATTACGCTCCCTACTCAAGTTTTAATCTAATACATATTATATATTAAATTATCAATTATGTACATGTTTAGGCATTTAATAATAATAATTAGTGTCCTAAAATCACTCTAACGTCTAGATCCCACTCCCCCATATTTTTGTCTCCAATCCTCCCCTCGTATTCTTCAATATCCCTCCATTAACTCATGTTTTCATTCTTCTTCAAAAATCCCTCTACATTTTTTCACTCTTCTTCAAAAATCCCTCTCCATTTTTATAGATTCCAGCTCTAAATATTCTACCACACACCTCCATTAACGCCTGTTGCTTGCTTAGATTTCTATGAAGAAGAAAACACTTTCGAAGATCAGCCTTAATTCCAGTAAGAGAGCAGCAATTTCATTATTGACAGCCATTAAAAAGCTTTGAAATTTTGAATTTGAATTTGGGTAGTCAAAAATTATTTTTTGTTTGGATTGGGTGTTGTTGCAAACAATTGGGAATATTGTTTGGAGTTTATATCTCAATTTGAGAGTGTTTTGGTAAAGATTAGACTTGATTTTGGCTGAATTTCAGATTGAAACTCGAAGAAGAAGAATAAGAAGATATGACATACATTATACTTACGAAATTGTAGTAAAGTTGTAGTAAAATTGTAAGTTTAAATATTATATGAAAGTTGAACAATATTATATAAAAATCATATTTAACTTGTATGATATTGTAGTTGTATATAACTGGGTAGAAATGTATGAAAGTTGTAGATAAGTTGTATAATATATAATTAGTTGTATGAAATTTATTTTTATTATGTATAAATCAGATACAAATTATACAAAAGACACATTGTATAAAATTTATATAAAAATTGTATTTAAGTGGTATGATATTGCAATTGTATATAACTGGGTAGAAATAATGTATGAAAGTGTAGATAAGTTGTCGATAAGTTGTATAATATATAATTAATTGTATGAAGTTTGTTTTTACTATGTATAAATCAGATACAAAATATACAAAAGACATATTGTATAAAATTTGAATAAAAATTGCATTTAAGTTGTATGATATTGTAGTTGTATATAACTGGGATAAGCTTTACAATCCTATGACATAAGCTTTGGGATTTTTTTCTGTCTCTTTTAATTTAGACGATTTGGTATTCAAAATTCATCCAATTTGAATTTATTGAAAGTTTTTATTCTTAACGTTCGTATCCAAAACTCCGATTCAAGTGAAGGAATTCTAGTTATTTCACTGCACTCTTGGTATGAAAATTTATGCATTTTCTTCTCTAATACAAGTAAACCTCGGCCTTCCTATGAATACCAAGAGTCTTGACTCAATTCAATCTTTAAAAGAAATTATAGGTAAGAGTATTTCTTACTTTAATTACGGTCATTCACCTGTTAAGATGTTGTCTAGAAATTGACAAAGAATACTATACAACACCATTGTAATGGGTGCAAGAAGAAAGTGAAGAAGCTTCTGCAAACCAAACAATCTACTACAAAAATAGAAAGCCATGTCTAAGTAAAATAATGAAGTATGTTGATAATAGGTGAATTAGACTATAGCTTAGCCCCTAATGAACCACCTTCTATGATGTTTTTAATGTAAATATTGATAACAAAATGCTCAGATTAGTGTTTTTCGTGCTTTGAAAGATATATTCTACGAGAAGAGAACTTTGGAGCAATTTGGAGACAATTACTAAAGTTTGAGGCCAATCAAAGGACACCCGTTGGATTGCACAAGAAAAAGAGTCAAAGTTGGCTGAAGCAAGGTCCACCGCGGTCGCGCCGCGCTCCTGCCGTGGCCGCGGGCGAATGCTGGAAAATCTGGAAATTCAAGGACTTAAGTGCAAAATACGAGATTTATTTGCCAAAACCCAATATAAACATTGTAAATCCGCCCAAGAGGAGGATAACTCTATTTTTAGGCTCAAGTAGGAGGCAAACTCATTGTGACAAGAGAAGCAACAATTAGATCTTTAATTTCTTCTTCTTTTCATCTTTATTTTTGAGTATTATGAATTATTTTGGATTTTTGTTATTCTTGAGCATGAGTAGCTAATTTCCTTATTCTAAGGTTGTTGGTGGAACCCTTCAGGGATGAACTTTTTGAGATATTAATATAGTTTTGATTTGGTTATTAATCTCTATTTGTTCAACTACGTTCTTGTTGTAGTTGATTGAAGGTCCCTCAATTAACTGTTCCTATTTAGTATGTATCTACTTGAGAGAGAGTGCATATTTAGGTAGTTGTTTGAACAACACCACTCCCGGAGTATAGGCGAGAGTCATAACCGAGGGTTTAGAGGTTCGATTAGAGAAACGATACCTCGGGTGCAATCTAAAGTGAACTGTAATGAAATCTAGCTAGCGTAACTTGAGAAAGTGCGTCTAGTAAATTATCATAATTACTTGAAGGAGATTTATGATAATTGAAGGGTTCATGATTGATAATGATAACTAAGTCAAAACCATAGGAAATATACAATAAGGGAAATCAAAAAGGGGGGAAACCATAACCTTAGACCTTTATCATCATCGTTTAAACAGTATTGTTAGTAAAGTTTTAGTTATTAATTTTGTGCAATCGTAGTAGTATAAACACTCCAAAGTGATAATTACAAAGTTTGAGAAAGTTGACTAGTAAGAATCTAGTACTCTAAAGACTTCAATTCATACGTTAATTCCCTATGGGATTCGACTCTGGCATAATACCCCGGATTATATTTGCAACGCCCGCTTAGTATTTTAATAGACATAGTTGAGCGTGATCAAATTTGGCACCATTGTCGGGGAATTAACTGTATTATCAAGTGTAGTTGAAGAAAAATACGAAAATTCTTAAGTATAATCAAGTTTCTTTAAATTCTCACAAATATTGAATTTCTAACGTTTGCTAAACCGGTGGTACAGGTGCATGCCTAGGAACTCTTCGAGAACTGGTGACGTATTTGAAGCATTGCCAGACCCTGAAAAAGTTTTCAGGGCCTTGAACAGGGCCAATCGAAGAAGCAGACAACAAACACACATTGAACACATAGAACCTGAAATGGAAGAGCTGATTGACAGAAACAACCTTAATGTTGGGGATGTCGGCGATGGGGTGGTCGACCCTGCTGCAAGAATTGTTGCGCCTACCTGAGGCGCCACCATATGACTGGGCACAACCCACAGCTGACAACTTGGCAACCGCGATTTTGGTCCCTCAGATTGAAGCATAGTCTTTTAAGATTACAAATAATATACTGCATTTGTTGCAGAATGAGGGGCTATTTTCGGGGTCGTACGTCGAGTATCCTCAGCAGCACTTAATGAACTTTCTGTCCATCTGCAAGACCCAGAGGCAGCCCAATGTTACCTCGGAAGCATTAAGATTGTTATTGTTTCCGTTCTCGGTAACAAGAGTTGCCCAAACTTGGCTCAATTCCCTCCCTATCAACTCCATTACAACATGGGAGGAGTTGGTCAAGCTATTTCTGAGTAAATTTCATCCACCAAACAAGACATCACAACATATAGATGACATCATAAGCTTCAGACAGAAGCCCATGGAGACATTGCAGGAGACATGGGAACGATCTAAAGGGATGCTCGTTATCTATCCTCATCATGGTATTCCTGAGTAGATGTTGGGACAGCGATTCTATATGGGTCTGGTTGATGGTGTAAAAGCCAATGTAGATGCTTCAGCTGGTGGAGCATTCCTTCGTAAGACATGGAGAGAGAGCCAGATTTTACTCGATACAATGGCACAAAATTCAGGATGGACAACTAGGGGTGCTCCTATTACCCCAGTTGTTCACTCAGTGCCGTTAGATCCGTCCAACACTATGGCTGAAAACATGGCTACTCTGATGACACAAATGAGTATTCTGACAAAGAAGGTAGAGGAATCAGGGATTAAGCAGCAGGTTCATATTGTGGATACTACCAATAGGGGCTTATGCACTTCATACATTAGTCAACCAATTGGTAATCAATGGAATGCAGATTGTGATCACCCTCCTCTTCCGGGAAACATGAATTATGTGTCTAATTATGGAGGCCAGAGACAAGGGGGCAGAACTGGGTCAGCAAGTTCAACCATATAGACCACCTCATCAGCAGCACAACAATGGAAACATGGGTGCCATGAGACCACATGGTAACATGGAACCTTACCAAAGGCCTCAGGGATACAACAACCAGACTCAGCAACAGGCATATCATCCCCATCAGCAAAAATATGGGGGAGGCAAGAAGATGGGTTTTCCAGGCTTGAAGCAATGATGCAACAGGTGATTGGGTCAACTGCTAAGATCCGTTAAAGAGTAGATGCACATGACTCAGCTATCAAAAATAGTGAGATGCAGCTGGGCCAAATTTCAATGGCAGTGAACAATCGTCCACATGGAACTTTACCTGCTGACACTCAGGTGAATCCTAAGGACCAGGTCCCGAAGCAGCTAATGGCAGAGACTTAGACTTGGAACAGGAGTCATCTCGTGAAAGCAGGCAGACAGAGACACTAGTGCCAGTACCAATTGAAATCGATGAGTCTACAGCCTTGACCAAGGTAACAGTGCAAACAGTTGAAGGAGAACCCAGTGGACAGAGCGAAGCTGAGAATGAATTAGAGGTAACCCTAGAGCCAGTAGTAGAGGTCGTAGTTGAGAAGGAGAAATCCCATATCACGAGAAAGAAGAGACCGTCAGCGCCATTCCCCCAAAGACTGGCAAAATACCAAAAGGATGAGCAGTATAAAAAGTTCTTGGATATGCTGAAGCAGATACAGGTAAACATTCCGTTGATAGATGCTCTAAAAGAAATGCCTGGATATGCTAAGATGATGAAGGACTTGATGTCCCGAAAGTTTGATTTCCAAGACTTGGCTACTGTGACCCTTACTCAAACTTGCAGTGCTGTGGTGACACGTCCTATTGCACAAAAGTTGTCTGACCCAGGGAATTTTACAATTCCCTGCACCATTGGCAATTTTACTTTTGCCAAAGCTCTGTGTGATTTGGGGGCCAGCATTAACTTAATTCCCTTGGCCATTTATAAGAGACTGGGTATTGGTATAGCCAGGCCTACCTCCATGCTGCTGCAACTAGCTGATAAGACGGTGAAGAGACAGTCGGGTATTCTCGATGATGTGTTGGTGCAAGTGGGGAAGTTCGTGTTCCCTGCTGATTTTGTGATTTTAGAAGGTAAAGGGGTATGGATGAGGGATCTCGAGTTCGAACCACTGCACATAGAGAAGAGAGAGAGCCCGCCAGCCAAACCATCTGTGGAAGAACCGCCCAAATTAGAGTTGAAGACACTGTCAGCCCATCTCAGGTACGTATTTCTAGGCCCTAATTCTACACTACCTATTATTATCTCATCCAGTTTGTTAGATGTGCAGGCACAACAGTTACTACAAGTGCTCTCGGAGTGTAAGACTACCACTGGTTGGACCATGGCTGATATCAAGGGGATCAACCCGGCATATTGCATGCATAAGATTCTCCTGGAAGAGGGACACAGACCTTCCAGGGAACACCAGAGGCGCTTGAACCCGAACATGAAGGAAGTTGTAAATAAGCAAATCATCAAGTGGTTATATGTGGGAATCATTTTCTCCATCTCTGACAGCAACTGGGTTAGCCCACTGCAGTGTGTCCCAAAGGAGGGTGGCATGACGGTGGTAAAGAATGAAAAAAATGAATTGATATCCACAAGAACCGTCACGGGCTGGAGAATATGCACAGATTAAAGAAAGTTGAACCTTTCCACCCGCAAAGACCACTTCCCACTTCCATTCATTGATCAGATGCTCGACAGTTTAGCAGGGAGGTCTCACTTTTGTTTCCTTGACAGGTACTCGGGGTACAACCAGATTTCTATTGCCCTGTAGGATAGGGAAAAAACCTCCTTTACATGCCCCTACGGGGTGTTTGATTTCAGGAGGATGCCATTTGGTCTCTACAATGCACCTGCAACATTCCAACGGTGCATGATGGCCATTTTCACAGACATGGTAGAAGATATTATGGAGGTCTTCATGGATGATTTCTCAGTAGTAGGGAATTCATTTGATGAATGCCTAGCGAATTTAACCCGTGTCCTGAAGAGGTGCATCGAGACGAATCTAGTGCTGAATTGGGAGAAGTGCCATTTCATGGTACAAGAAGGGATCGTCTTGAGGCACTTGGTGTCGAGTAAAGTTATTGAGGTGGACAGAGCCAAAGTCGATGTGATCGAAAAACTTCCACCTCCCACATCAGTCAAAGCTATTCGTAGCTTCCTGGGGCACGTCGGGTTCTACCGGCGATTCATCAAGGACTTTTCCAAGATTGCCAACCCCCTCTGTAAATTGCTTGTAAAAGATAACCCATTTTTGTTTTCTGATGATTGCAGGGTGGATTTTGAGGAATTGAAGAAGCGGTTAGTCACAACACCAATTATAGTTTCCCCCGACTAGGAGCAATCGTTTGAAATCATGTGTGATGTTGGTGACTATGATGTGGGAGCCATGTTGGGCCAGCGCAAAGATAAGGTAATGCACCCAATTTACTACGCAAGTAGGACTTTGAGTGGAGCTCAGCTGAATTACACGGCAACTGAAAAAGAGATGTTGGTTGTCGTGTTCGCCTTTGACGAGTTCATGTCTTACTTGATCGGTTCGAAGGTGATCGTGTACACTGATCATGCAGCCATTCGATACTTAGTTGATAAGAAAGAGTCTAAGACGCGCCTAATTCGTTGGGTGGTTCTTCTTCAAGAGTTTGACTTGGAGATTCGTGACCGCAAGGGCACGGAGAACCAAGTCGCTGACCATTTGTCACGCCTTGAAGGTGCTGAAAATGTGATTGAGTCTGAGGATATTCTGGAAACCTTTCCAGATGAGCAGCTGCTAGACGCGAGTGTGGAAGATGTGCCATGGTATGCAGATATCGCAAACTACCTGGCCAGCGGCATTGAACCCTATGAACTCTCCTCTGTTCAAAAGAAATGATTTTATCGTGACTTCCGCAATTACTATTGGGACGAACCTCATTTTTTTAGAATCTGCATTGGTAACATGATCCGGAGATGCGTCCCCGAGATAGAACAATTTTCTGTTTTGCAGGCTTATCACGCGTCACCATATGAAGGACATTTTGGAGGAGTTCGGACAGCAGCAAAGGTGTTAGAGGCCGGTTTCTACTGGCCAACTATTTTCAAGGATGCTCACCAATGGGTGAAGGGCTGTAACGAGTGCCAAAGAACGGGAAACATATCCCGTCGACATGAGATTCCAATGAACCCAATTCAAAAAGTTGAGGTGTTTGATGTATGGGGGATTGATTTCATGGGTCCATTTGTCAGTTCCTATGGCAATAGGTACGTACTTGTTGTTGTAGATTACATGTTTAAATGGGTGGAAGCTGCAACGTTCCCCACCAATGATGCAAGATTGGTGGTGGGGTTCTTAAAGAAGAATATATTCACCCGGTCCGGGATTCCAAGAGCCATCATTAGTGACGGGGGCACGCACTTTTGCAATCGTGTCTTTGAGAAGTTGCTGGATAAGTATGATGTGCTCCACAAGGTGGCAACCCCATATCACCCTCAAACAAGCTGGCAGGTGGAGGTCTCAAACCGTGAGTGTGACGACCCGGCCAGTCGTTTTGGCAAAAGTTAGAATTTCGGCAATTTCGACCGATAGGTGAAATTTTGATATCGGGCTCGGAATACAATTTCGAGAGTATTTGTAGGTCTGTTGTGTTATTTGGGACTTGTCAGAAAAATTTCACGCCATTCCGGGTTGAATTGATAGGTTTCGACGCGAGTCTTGATTATTGAAGTTTTTAAAATTCATAAGTTAAATTTTTGGTTTGATTCGTCATTTTAGTGTTATTTTATGTGTTTTGAAACCTCGAGCGGGTACGTTCTAGGTTATATGACTTGTGTGTGTGGTTGGACGAGATACCGAGGGCCTCGGGGGTGTTTCGGATTGGCTTCGGGTCATTTTTCTCCCATTTGTCACTGATGTACCTGTCTGTTGTTCCTCCCTTCTATGCGATCGCATAGGCTTAAACGCGATCACATAGTGTCAATTTGAAAAGCCCAGATTTTATTCAATGTGCTCGCATAGTTCTATTCGTGATCGCGGAAGTTCACATTCATCTTCTTCGCGATCGCATCAACCCAACTGCGTTCGCACAGTTGAAATGGGGCTGGGGGTAGTGGACATATCTTCCTCGCGATCGCACAACAGTAGTCGCGTTCGCATAGCTTACCTGGACAGTAGCCACACCTTCCTTCAATGCGATCGCATCTGCCACTTCGCGATCGCATAGTACTCTTTTGGCCAGCAACATTTTCTTCTATGCGATCGCGTCTCTGTGCCCGCAATCGCGATGCACAAATAACTGGGCTGACAGATTATATTCCAAAAATCGGGGTTTCACCATTTTTAACACATTTTAACTTCTGGAATTCGGTTCTTGGCAATTTTTGAAGGGTTTTTTCACACAAATCGAATGGGTAAGTGTTCTTCCACTAGAATTAATTATATTTCATGAATTATTTCTTGTTTTATCATTTAATTTATGTTTTAGGTTGGGGAAATTGTGGGTTTTGAAAGAAAACTTCAAAAATGAAAATTCATGATTTGGATGACCAAATGATATCAGAATTAGATAAATTTAGTATGGGTGAACTCGTATCAGAATGGGTAATCGGATTTTGTAAAATTTGTCGGGTTCCGGGGTGCGGGCTCGGGTGTCGACTTTTGGGTCGATTTTCATAATTTTGTAAAGTTTGAAACTTTATTATTTGGAACCATTCCTTATGCGTATTATGTGTATATTGAAGTTGTTTTAGTTTATTTTGAGCCGTCCGGAGGTCGTTTCTCTCAAGAAGTCCAATTTTAAGTACCGGGTTGTCGTCTTTGAGGTAAGTATCTTTCCTAACCTTGTGGGGGGAACTCCTCCTTAGGGTTGAGTCTTTTTTGTTGATTGTAGTCCGTGTATGCGAGGTGACGAGTGCGTACTCGGACTTATTTGCTAATAGATTGCCCTTTTAGGATTCGTAAGTTCTTATGTTACCTGTGTATGAGTTGTAATTGTTACATTTGGTCATTGGTTGTTAATTTCATCCTTTCCTACTTAAATTAGAATTACTTGCTTTTGGATTGCTTCGTTGGCTAGTTGATCTTAATTGACTTAACTGAATATTTTACCGCTCTTATCTTCATGCCATATTTGCTTCCAAAAACTGCCAAATTGACTTTATTAGTGTTATCTAGCTTTATAGTTGTCTAGCCGTAGTTAGAGCATCCGTTCGTTGGAGTCAAGCATGCCCGTGAGTCTTACAGTGTGATTTATATGAATTTTCTCTTATGTGCTACTTGGGTCTAGTTGATAAATATTTATGTTGCTGAAGTTTTCTTGATGTTGCCTATTACTGGTCCTTTGTTTGAGCTGAGTTTTATTCCGTAAAGTTAATTGCTTAGGCGAGATTGGTTATAGTTGTTTTTTCCTTGCCGAGATGGTGTTGTTTTCATTGTTGACTCCCTTGCCGGGATGATGTGTTTTCTATTATTGTTGTGTTGTTATGATATTGTTGCATTGTTGATTCCCTTGCTGGGACGTTGTGATTTATGGTTCCTATGGTTGATTTGTTTCGTCGATTTGTTTTTTATTTATTTATTTACGCACGAGGGGACATTCTGTGCCGAGTGATTGTGAGGTTATGCACGAGGGGACATTCCGTGCCGAGTGTTTATTTATTTATTTATGCACGATGGGACATTCTGTGCCAAGTGATTGTGAGGTTTATGCACGAGGGAACATTCTGTGTCGAGTGTTTATTTATTTATTTATGCACGAGGGGACATTCCGTGCCGAGTGTTTATTTATTTATTTTATGCACGAGAGGACATTCCGTGACGAGTGTTTATTTATTTATTTATGCATGAAGGGACATTCCATGCCGAGTGATTGTGAGGTTATGCACGAGGGGACATTCTGTGCCGAGTGATTGTGAGGTTACGCACGAGGGGACATGTCGTGCACTTGTCTTTGCATTATATTTTCCGTGTTCTTGTTTGATGTTTACTGCATTTGTTGAAGAGTTAGTATTTCGTTGTTTAAATTCGGATATTCGCCTCGATCTCTTACTACATTTATTGACAAGACAAGTTTTGAGGACGGACTAAGTTCCGATAGATTTACCTTGAGGAGAATTGTGATTACGAGATTTTTTTGAAAAGTATCATTGAAAAGTAATGGTTTCGAAATGATTATATTTTAAGGCTTTTACATCGAAGGTATATTTGAAAAGCACTAGTCTTGCGTAAAATGATACTTGAAAGTCTTTTATTGGGAAAACACCTTTGGAAATTTCGTATTTTGAAAGAAAATTGTGTTTTACGTAATTCTCTCTGGTACATATACTTATATATATTTTGGAGAAAGTATGTTTTCAAAGGAAATCTTTCTGCATTAAAAACGATTTTATTTGCAAAACTTTTCATATGATCTGTTATTTAAGGGTTTCCACCAATTTATGAAATTCAATGGCTAAGGCTCGATGTGAATAAATAGACGTAGAATTGAGTTGTGGGGTTCTCTATTGCATTGTGTTTTTCTTCTGGTTTGGCTTGCTTTGTTGTTCATCTTTCTGTGTATCTTTGTGCCGTTTCGTAGATATTTTTCTGTAATTTTCTTTCCGCACTATATTGTTATTGTTGTAAGTTATTCCGTAAATGCTTAGATAGATGTAGTGTTCGATTACTCCTATATTTATTCTAGTTATTTTTTTAGACCAGTGGTGTCTTGACTAGTCCTCGTCACTACTCCACTGAGGTTAGTCTTGATACTTACTGGGCACCGATGTGGTGTGCTCATACTACTCTTCTGTGCATTTTTGTTGCACAGATCCAGGTATTGATTGGTAGTAACTGCGCAGATGATTGCCGGGGAGACTCAAGGTAACCTGCTGCTGCGTTCGCAGGCTTCGGAGTCAACTTCTTTGTATTAATATTCATACACTGTTGTATTTATTTCCAAACAGTTGTATATAGAAGTGGTAGAAGATTCGTAGAGCTTATGACTTGTATTACCGGGTTTGGGGAAAATAATGTAAATTCTGTCAAGAGTTCTATATCGAGACCATTAATTTCCTTTTATTATTGTTGTTATTCATTACCGGTTAGGATTACCTAGTCCCTAAGACTAGGTGCCATCATGATACCCAACAGAGGGAAATTTGGGTCGTGACAGTGAGGTCAAGAGTGCGCTAACCAAAACTGTAAACGCCACAAGAACTGATTGGGCGAAAAAGCTTGATGACTCACTCTGGGCCTATAGGACTGCATTCAAAACACCAATTGGTATGTCATCGTACAAGTTGGCATTTGGGAAGGCCTGTCACCTGCCTGTGGAACTAGAACATCGACCTTGGTGGGCACTGAAGCAATTAAACATGGACCTTGATGCTGCTGGGGAAAATCGACTTACAGAGCTGCATGAGTTGGAGGAATTCCTATATCAAGCATTTGAGAGCACAAGGCTATACAAGGAGAGAATGAAGAGGCTGCATGACAAGAACATTGTGGACAGAAATTTCAAACCCGGAGACAAGGTGTTACTGTATAATTTAAGGTTGAGACTGTTTCCTGGTAAGCTTATGTCCTGATGGTCTGGGCCATTTAAAGTGGTCGAAGTGTTCTCCTTTGGGGCTGTGGAGATAGCAACTGAAGATAGGTCCAATGCCTTCAAGGTTAATGGACAATGACTAAAATTGTATGTGGGTATGGATGAGACTAGAGAATTGTTTGTGGTGCATATCTTTGAACCACAGAGGTTGAGCGAGCCTTAAAGTGCTCAGTCTGCATCGTGCCACGACGTTAAATAAGGCGCTTCATGGGAGGCAACCCATTGATTGTTGTACTCGTCGTGCCGCGATGTTAAATCAAGTGCTGCGTGGGAGGCAACCCATGATGATAGTATTTTCCCTTTTTATTATGTAGAAATTGATGTAGTTAAGTCTGACGAGTTTTTGAGTGTGCAGGACAAGCTTGGAGGTGTGTTGAGCAAAAGACGGGGGCATAAAACAACTATGGTAAGGTGAAAACAAGGTAAAAAACACAGTAACCTTCGAAACAAGCCACCGCGCCCGCGGCGGACCGCGGTGACATCTCGAGATGAAAAAATTTCTCGTACGTCCGTCACCGCGTCCACGGTGAACCGCAGCGTGACCGCGGTGAAATGTTCCCTCTGAACCCACCGCGACCGCGGCGAACCGCGGTGCGACAGCGGTAAAATGACCCCTCTGAACTCACCGCGACCGCGGTAAAACGACCCCTCTGAACCCACCGCGACCGCGGCGAACCACGGCGCGACCGCGGTCAAATACGCTCTCTGAACCCACCGCGGTCGCGGTCAACCGCGGCGCGACCGCTACATGCCATGTCCAGCCCAGGTACGTTTCTGTTATTTTTTTCACTTATTTTTTTTTTCTTTCCTTTTTTATTTCTTTTTAAAACCCTACCCTACCCATTACCCCCACTTTCCCCCACACTCTCTCACACTCTCCCTCTCCCTCTCCCAACAAATAACCAATGACCCCCATCTCTTCCCCTCCCTTTCTTCTACAAAAACCCACGCCCCACCCCCTTCTTCTTCTTCTTCTTCCCACAAGACCACTTACCTTCCCCTCTCCCAACAGCCAGAACAACCACCTTCTCCCTCCATCATTCCCCCATTGTTGTCTTCTCTCTCTTCTTTTAAGTAAGTTTTTCTTTTTTCTCTTCTTCTTTTTAATTTTTGCTTTTAAGTTTCCTCATAAGTAGTAGATCTTTGTGTATTATTGTGTAATGGTAGTTCTCCACCACGTTTACTTGTTGTATGGTGGATGTGCCCACTTTTGGTTGATTTGTATTTGTTGGGGCTTGATTAACAATGGTGGACGCTTTTTGTGTGGTGGGGTTGTGTGTTGGTGCGTGTGTGTTAAAGGTTTGGGAGGAATTAATCTATATGGGGGCCAATGTGGGTCAATTGTGTTGAAAGTTGGAAGGAATTACTCTATCTGGGGGCTAATATGTGTCTGTTGTGTTGCAATTTGGGGACGATTTAGTATAGATGGGGCCAATGTATATTTGTTAACAATTATGCCCACATAGTGTTGGTAAAATGGCCCCATTGGGCAAATTTGTGTTGTTTGTGACCATCGTGGTGGTGAAGTCTGAGTAATCACCCAATAGGCACGCTTTTTGGGCACCCTCTAACTTTTGTCCCTCATTTATCGCAGGTATCATGGCACATTCCTGCAAGCGCCGAAACACTGAGAGCACAAGTCGGTTTGATTCATCCCGATTCGTGTCCAAAGAGGCTGAGGACCAGTTTGGGGCCAAGTCTGACAAGAAATTGGTCTACGAGGTGCCAATAGACAGGTCCGCCTTACAGAATGAAAACCCGATCATGTTCGATGAAATTCAAAGGCGCCAGTTGGGCATACTTTTTGAAGAACTGGAGGAAGCCAGTATCATGATGGTTAGGGAGTTCTATGCAAACTGCCCGGAGCATATGCTCCGGTCAGTTACTATCAGGAGAACGAGAGTGGATGCTATACGACGGGCTTATAGGTTGTCGTCCTTCTCATGAGATATCAATTATTATCATGCCTACCAGACTCCACCAGTCAACTGGCCAATGCTAGTCGAATCCATCTGTCTAGGAGGGAGGCCTACTTGGGTGAAGGAGAACATCACTCTGAACTCCAGCTCCTTCACCTGGGAGGCTAAGTGCTGGTTTACGGTGATTTATAGCCGCTTCTTACCCACCAGCAACACCGCCGATGTTAATGCTCCTCGGGAAGTGATGGTCTGGTGCTTTGTGAATGGGATGGACTTTGATATAGCTTGGGTAATTGCTGATGAGATGTTTATCAGGTCGCCTGAGCTGACAAAAGGGATCTACTTCCCTTCCCTCGTCACGCGGTTGTGCAAGATGTCTAATGTGCCCGACAGGCCTGGTGACGGAAAATTGCAAAAGAAGGTCCCGTTCAGAGCTGGGAAGATCGATGTGGGAAAAGATGTTGCGGCACCCATAGAGATTGATGACGAGGATGCGATCATTCCCCCTGTTGCACCACCTCGGAGGTCCCATGATGGGGCAGGTTCCTCTCGGTCTTGGTCTGGTCCCAGGCTGTCAACTCTGGAGGAGGATGTAGCTGGCTTGCGCTCCTCTGTGGATGCCCTTCACGTCCGGATGGATGCTATGTCCACCCGCCAGGCTAAGTCGGAGAAGAGCTTCATGGCATGGTTCCACACTTTAGGGAGGGCCTGCAATGTGGACCCGGCCATCGTTTCTAACTCCGAGTGAGCATCAGAGAAGTCTCCTTACCCCTCTATACTTTCTTTGTTAATTGACATGGGGACATGCCAAATTTTTAAGTGTGGGGTGGGGAACTTATTTGTTGTTGTTGTATTTGTGAACTTGTTGCTTTGCTTTAATGTATATAATGTGTTTAGTTGTTTTCTTTTAGTCGGCTTGGCCCAAAGATGGACACCATCCGACGGGTCTCTTGAGGGCTTAAGTCGAAAGGTTAAAAAAACACAAAATGTAGGGACTCTTCCTGATGACGGACCACTTAGACAGTCTTCTTGAGGGAAATTAGTCTAAAGAAAAGACCAAAAAAGATTTTTTTTTTATTTTCTTTTTAGGTAGTGTAGTAACTACCCCTTGGTTTTTCTTTTGACCACGGTTCTTTTCCAAGGGTTTAGCTTGAACCGGGTGTAGTTAGATTTTTCTTTTTTGTTTGTAGTTATTAGGATTCTCTTGGGCGAGAAGTGTAAGGCAAGACTGCAACCCTTAGTGTGTTACACCTGAAATCAAAACAAACTCTAGGGTGTGACGCTTAGGCTCAGTTGTGGACTCTTGGATAATTCCTTAATTTTGCACACTGTAACTGACTTGAATACTCACTTTAGTGTGTTGATGAACCAAATTGGAATGGATTATGTGCCATGTGTGTGTGAGGTAGTTGCATCATATTCTATGTCTGCATTTGATACCTAGAACTTGCCCTGTGTGTGTACAAAATGAAATAGAAGTTTATTTGGTCTTAGAAAGGATATAGGCATTTCTTTGTGAAGCCTGACATAAATGTATCTCCACTTGTAAGCAATTTACCATAGTTAACCCATTTGAGCTTAAAGCCTGTTTCTTTGATAACCACATAACGAACCATATCCACTTGTTTGAATAGCTTGTCTGTTTGAACCCTGTACCTCCCATGAGCACTTGAATTGTTAGATAATATGTAAAAGTTGAAGTGTGGGGTGGTGGTGTGGTCTGTAAGGAAAATCATGGAAATAGAATGAAAGGTGCAAGAGTACAAAAGAAAAAAAAAGAAAAAAAAGGCAAAAGTGAAGCCACTTAAAAAAAATAAAAGAGAAAGAAAGAGGACAATAAACACATGCAGTCCTGGATATTGAGTGGCACGAAAAAGACAGTTGCACCTAAGAATAGTTGGGTAATTATGAAGCAAAATGTGGAAAACAGTTTGGCTAAGCAAGAAAATGGGCTGAATGTTGAAGTAAGTGTATTAAAAGTGCTTAGGGAGGCTAGTCATTAAACCAAATGTATCCTACCCGTCCCTTAGCCTACATTACAACCAAATAAAGACATGTTGATCTTAGACTGAATAAACTCAATTAGTAGAGTATTACACTACGGGCAAGCCTATGGCGTATCTGTTGGGAATATGAATGTTCTTTGTTGAGAGTGAGTGAATTCTTTCAATTTTGAAGTTCCTACTATTCTTGATCTTATCTTTTTTGGAACTACTCTCAATTGTGTGATGTGAGGGCATGTAATTCATGAAGAAGAGGTAAATCATAGCCTTTATATAGAGTAACTTGAGGAAGTGAGAGTGTGGCATGGCATATAGAGACTCCACTTGAGGTGTAGATGTTACACAGCTGGGGTTGTTACCTGTAAAATGACAGGGTGTGACACCAGAGGGTAATGCTTAAGATGATTGGGCCTTAAAGTGTGGTTTAGTTGCTCGAGGACGAGCAAAGGTT
Source organism: Nicotiana undulata (assembly GCA_005239495.1). Classification (NCBI taxonomy): domain Eukaryota; kingdom Viridiplantae; phylum Streptophyta; class Magnoliopsida; order Solanales; family Solanaceae; genus Nicotiana; species Nicotiana undulata. Next base: position 9,822 of record ML258531.1, on the reverse strand, counting down.
TAAGTGTGGGGTGTTGATAATAGGTGAATTAGACTATAGTTTAGCCCCTAATGAACCACATTCTATGATATTTTTAATGTAAATATTGATAACAAAATGCTCTGATTAGTGTTTTTCGTGCTTTGCAGGATAAATTCTACGAGAAGAGAACTTTGGAGCAATTCGGAGTCAATTACGGAAGTTTGAGGCCAATCAAAGAGACACTTGTTGGATTAAACAAGAAAAAGAGTCAAAGTTGGTTGAAGCAAGGTCCACCGCGGTCGCAAGTAGGAGGCAAACTCATTGTGAGAAGAGAAACAACAATTACATCTTTAATTTCTTCTTCTTTTCATCTTTATTTTTGAGTATTATGAATTATTTTGGGTTTTTGTTATTCTTGAGCATGAGTAGCTAATTTCCTTATTCTAAGGTTGTTGGTGGAACCCTTCAGGGATGAACTTGTTGAGATATTAATATAGTTTTGATTTGGTTATTAATCTCTATTTGTTCAACTACGTTCTTGTTGTAGTTGATTGAAGGTCCCTCAATTAGCTGTTCCTATTTAGTATGTATCTACTTGAGAGAGAGTGCATATTTAGGTAGTTGTTTGAACAACACCACTCCCGGAGTATAGGCGAGAGTCATAACCGGGGGTTTAGAGGTTCGATTAGAGATAACGATACCTCGGGTGCAATCTAAAGTGAACTGTAATGAAATCTAGCTAGCGTAACTTGAGAAAGTGCGTCTAGTAAATTATCATAATTACTTGAGGGAGATTTATGATAACTGAAGGGTTCATGATTGATAGTGATAACTAAGTCAAAACCATAGGAAATATACAATAAGGGAAATCAAAAAGGGGGAAACCATAACCTTAGACCTTTATCATCATCGTTTAAATAGTATTGTTAGTAAAGTTTTAGTTATCAATTTTGTGCAATCGTAGTAGTATAAACACTCCAAAGTGATAATTACAAAGTTTGAGAAAGTTGACTAGTAAGAATCTAGTACTCTAAAGACATCAATTGATACGCTAATTACCTGTGGAATTCGACTCTGGCATAATACCCCGGATTATATTTGCAACGCCCGCTTAGTCTTTTAATAGACACAGTTGAGCGTGATCAAATTTTGGCGCCATTGTCAGGGAATTAACGGTATCAAGTGTAGTTGAAGAAAAATATGAAAATTCTTAAGTATAGTCAAGTTTCATTGAATTCTCACATATATTGAATTTCTAACTTTTCCTAACCAGTGGTACAGGTGCATGCCTAGGAACTCTTCGAGAACTGGTGACGTATTTGAAGCATTGCCAGACCCTGAAAAAGTTTTCAGGGCCTTGAACAGGGCCAACCGGAGAAGCAGACAACAAACACACATTGAACACATAGAACCTGAAATGGCAGAGCTGAGCGACAGAAACAACCTTAATGTTGGGGATGTCAGCGATGGGGTGGTCGACCCTGCTGCAAGAATTGATGCACCTCAGGCACCCATTGTACCTGAGGCGCCACTATATGACTGGGTACAACCCACAGCTGAAAACTTGGCAACCGCGATTTTGGTCCCTCATATTGAAGCAGAGTCTTTTAAGATTACAAATAATATGCTGCATTTGTTGCAGAATAAGGGGCTATTTTCGGGGTCGTACGTCGAGGATTCTCAGCAGAACTTAAAGAACTTTCTGTCCATCTGCAAGACCCAGAGGCAGCCCAATGTTACCTCGGAAGCATTAAGACTGTTATTGTTTCCGTTCTCGGTAACAAGAGTTGCCCAAACTTGGCTCAATTCCCTCCCTATCAACTCCATTACAACATGGGAGGAGTTGGTCAAGCTATTTCTGAGTAAATTGCATCCACCAAACAAGACAGCACAACAGATAGATGACATCATAAGCTTCAGACAGAAGCCCATGGAGACATTGAAGGAGACATGGGAACGATTTAAAGGGATGCTGGTTATCTGTCCTCATCATGGTATTCCTGAGTAGATGTTGGGACAACGATTCTATATGGGTCTGGCTGATGGTGTAAAAGCCAATGTAGATGCTTCAGCTGGTGGAGCATTCCTTCGTAAGACATTTAGAGAGAGCCAGATTTTACTCGATACAATTGCACAAAATTCAGTATGGACAACCAGGGGTGCTCCAATTACCCCAGTTGTTCACTCAGTGTCGTTAGATCCGTCCAACACTATGGCTGAAAACATAGCTACTCTGATGACACAAATGAGTATTCTGACAAAGAAGGTAGAGGAATCAGGGATTAAGCAGCAGGTTCATATCGTGGATACTACTAATGGGGTCTTATGANTCTGACAAAGAAGGTAGAGGAATCAGGGATTAAGCAGCAGGTTCATATTGTGGATACTACCAATAGGGGCTTATGCACTTCATACATTAGTCAACCAATTGGTAATCAATGGAATGCAGATTGTGATCACCCTCCTCTTCCGGGAAACATGAATTATGTGTCTAATTATGGAGGCCAGAGACAAGGGGGCAGAACTGGGTCAGCAAGTTCAACCATATAGACCACCATATCAGCAGCACAGCAATGGAAACATGGGTTCCATGAGACCACATGGTAACATGGCACCTTACCAAAGGCCTCAGGGATACAACAACCAGACTCAGCAACAGGCATATCATCCCCCTCAGCAACAATATGAGGGAGGCAAGAAGATGGGTTTTCCAGGATTGAAGCAATGATGCAACAGGTGATTGGGTCAACTGCTAAGATCAGTGAAAGAGTAGATGCACATAACTCAGCTATAAAAAATATTAAGATGCAGCTGGGCCAAATTTCAATGGCAGTGAATAATCGTCCACATGGAACTTTACCTGCTGACACTCAAGTGAATCCTAAGGAACATGGCCCGAAGCAGCTAATGGCAGAGACTTAGACTTGGAACAGGAGTTAGCTCGTGAAAGCAGGCAGACAGAGACCACTAGTTCCAGTACCAATTGAAATCGATGAGTCTACAGCCTTGACCAAGGTAACAGCACAAACAGTTGAAGGAGAACCCAGTGGGCAGAGCGAAGCTGAGAAAGAATTGGAGGTAACCCCAGAGCCAGTAGTAGAGGTCGTAGTTGAGAAGGAGAAAGCCCATATCACGAGAAAGAAGAGACTGCCAGCGCCATTCCCCCAAAGGCTGGCAAAATACCAAAAGGATGAGCAGTATAAAAAGTTCTTGGATATGCTGAAGCAGATACATGTAAACATTCTGTTGATAGATGCTCTAAAAGAAATGCCTGGATATGCTAAGATGATGAAGGACTTGATGTCCCGAAAGTTTGATTTCCAAGACTTGGCTATTGTGACCCTTACTCAGACTTGCAGTGTTGTGGTGACACGTCCTATTGCAGAAAAGTTGCCTGACCCAGGGAATTTTACAATTCCCTGCACCATTGGCAATTTTACTTTTGCCAAAGCTCTGTGTGATTTGGGGGCCAGCATTAACTTAATTCCCTTGGCCATTTATAAGAGACTGGGTATTGGTATAGCCAGGCCTACCTCCATGCTTTTGCAACTAGCTGATAGGACGGTGAAGAGACAGTCGGGTATTCTCGATGATGTGTTGGTGCAAGTGGGGAAGTTCGTGTTCCCTGCTGATTTTGTTATTTTAGACTGTCGTGTGGATGAAGAGATTCCCATAATCTTGGGAAAAGCCATTTTTGGCCACAGGTAGAGCTCTCATTGATTGTGAGACTGGGGAGCTCAAGATGAGGCTTAATGACGAAGAAATCACATTCAACGTGCAAATATCCATGAGGCGACCGAGTGAGTTCTCCAACTATTCTCTTATTGATGTCGTGGATGTGATACTAGAGGAAGATGATGCGTCCTTGACTATTGAGGACCCCCTGTCTGCATGTTTGATGAACTTGGATGATGTAAATGGTGAGGAATTGGAAAAGTGGGTGTTAGCACTAGAAGGTAAAGGGGTATGGCTGAGGGATCTCGAGTTCGAACCACTGCACTTAGAGAAGAGAGAGAGCCCGCCAGCCAAACCATCTATGGAAGAACCGCCCAAATTAGAGTTGAAGCCACTGCCAGCTCATCTCATGTACGCATTTCTAGGCCCTAATTCTACACTACCTGTTATTATCTCATCCAGTTTGTTAGATGTGCAGGCACAACAGTTACTACAGGTGCTCTCGGAGTGTAAGACTACCATTGGTTGGACCATGGCAGATATCAAGGGGATCAGCCCGGCATATTGCATGCATAAGATTCTCCTGGAAGAGGGACACAGACCTTCCAGGGAACACCAGAGGCGCTTGAACCCGAACATGAAGGAAGTGGTAAATAAGGAAATCATCAAGTGGTTAGATGCGGGAATCATTTTCTCCATCTCTGACAGCAACTGGGTTAGCCCAGTGCAGTGTGTCCCAAAGAAGGGTGGCATGACGGTGGTAAAGAATGAAAAAAATGAATTGATATCCACAAGAACCGTCACGGGATGGAGAATATGCACAAATTACAGAAAGTTGAACCTTTCCACCCGCAAAGACCACTTCCCACTTCCATTCATTGATCAGATGCTCGACAGGCTAGCAGGGAGGTCTCACATTTGTTTCCTTGATGGGTACTCGGGGTACAACCAGATTTCTATTGCTCCGGAGGATAGGGAAAAGACCTCATTTACATGCCCATATGGGGTGTTTGCTTTCAGGAGGATGCCATTTGGTCTCTACAATGCACCTGCAACATTCCAACGATGCATGATGGCCATTTTCACAGACATGGTAGAAGATATTATGGAGGTCTTCATGGATGATTTCTCAGTAGTAGGGAATTCATTCGATGAATGCCTAGCGAATTTAACCTATGTCCTGAAGAGGTGCATCAAGGCGAATCTAGTGCTGAATTGGGAGAAGTGCCATTTCATGGTACAAGAAAGGATCGTCTTAAGGCACTTGGTGTCGAGTAAAGTTATTGAGGTGGACAGAACCAAAGTCGATGTGATCGAAAAACTTCCACCTCCAACATCAGTCAAAGCTATTCGTAGCTTCCTGGGGCACGCCGGGTTCTACCGGCGATTCATCAAGGACTTTTCCAAGATTGACAAACCCCTCTGTAAGTTGCTTGTAAAAGATAACCCATTTTTGTTTTCTGATGATTGCAGGGTGGATTTTGAGGAATTGAAGAAGCGGTTAGTCACAGCACCAATTATAGCTTCCCCCGACTGGGAGCAACCGTTTGAAATCATGTGTGATGCTAGTGACTATGTTGTGGGAGCCATGTTGGGTCAGCGCAAAGATAAGGTAATGCACCCAATTTACTACGTAAGTAGGACTTTGAGTGGAGATCAGCTGAATTAAACGGCAACTGAAAAAGAGATGTTGGTTGTCGTGTTCGTCATTGACAAGTTCAGGTCTTACTTGATCGGTTCGAAGGTCATCATGTACACTGATCATGTAGCCATTCAATACTTAGTTGATCAGAAAGAGTCTAAGTCGCGCCTAATTCGTTGGGTGTTGCTTCTTCAAGAGTTTGACTTGGAGATTCGTGACCGCAAGGGCACGGAGAACCAAGTCGCTGACCATTTGTCACGCCTTGAAGGTGCTGAAAGTGATTGAGTCTGAGGATATTCTGGAAACCTTTCCAGATGAGCAGCTGCTAGACACGAGTGTGGAAGATGTGCCATGTTATGCAGATATCGCAAACTACCTGGCCAGCGGCATTGAACCCTATGAACTCTCCTCTGTTCAAAAGAAACAATTTTATCGTGACTGCCGCAATTACTATTGGGACGAACCTCATTTGTTTAGAATCTGCATTGATAACATTATCCGGAGATGCGTCCCCGAGATAGAACAATTTTCTGTTTTGCAGGCTTATCACGCGTCACCATATGGAGGACATTTTGGAAGAGTTCGGACAGCAGCAAAGGTTTTAGAGGCCGGTATCTACTGGCCAACTATTTTCAAGGATGCTCACCAATGGGTGAAGGGCTGTAACGAGTGCCAAAGAACGGGAACCATATCCCGTCGACATGAGATGCCAATGAACCCAATTCAAGAAGTTGAGGTGTTTGATGTATGGGGGATTGATTTCATGGGTCCCTTTGTCAGTTCCTATGGCAATAGGTACATACTTGTTGTTGTAGATTACATGTCTAAATAGGTGGAAGCTGCAGCGTTCCCCACCAATGATGCAAGAGTGGTGGTGGGGTTCTTGAAGAAGAATATATTCACTCGGTTCGGGATTCCAAGAGCCATCATTAGTGACGGGGGCACGCACTTTTGCAATCGTGTCTTTGAGAAGCTGCTAGCTAAGTATGATATGCGCCACAAGGTGGCAACCCCGTATCACCCTCAAACAAGCTGGCAGGTGGAGGTCTCAAACCGTGAGTGTGACGACCCGGCCAGTCATTTTGGGAATTAAGCTCCGTTCGGTGGTGTAAAGTCATAAATAGCTTCATGTTGTGTATATCGACATGCGTGCGTGGTTAGATTCAGTTATCAAGTAATTCGGAGTCGAATAAGAAGAAAATTTTCAGTTTTGGTAGCTTAAGTGATGAAAGTTGACCGGAGGTTTGACTTTTGTGTAAACGGCCTTGGAATGGTTTTGATTAATGTCAACAGTTTTGTATGATGATTTCAGACTTAGGCGTGTGTCCGGAATTAGATTTGGAGGTCCGTAGAGTGATTTGAGGAAATTTTGCGAAAGTTAGAATTTCAGTGATTTCGACCGATAGGTGAAATTCTGATATCGAGCTCAGAATACAATTTCGGGAGTGGCTGTAGGTCCGTTGTGTTATTTGGGACTTGTCTGCAAAATTTTACGTCATTCCGGATTGAATTGATAGGTTTCAACGCGAGTCTTGATAATTGAAGTTTTGAAAATTCATAAGTTTAATTTTTGGTTTGATTCGTCGTTTAAGTGTTATTTTATGTATTTTATGTGAAAGAGTCAAAGTTGGCTGAAGCAAGGTCCACCGCGGCCGCGGTCCACCGCGGCCGCGGTCAACCGCGGATGGACCGCAGTGGAAGTCAGCAATTTAATAAAACACTGAAGTCGACCGCGGTCGTGCCGCGCTCCTGCCGCGGTCGTGCCGCGCTCCTGCCGCGGCCGCGGGCGAATGCTGGAAAATCTGGAAATTCAAGGACTTAAGTGCAAAACACGGGATTTATTTGCCAAAACCCTATATAAATATTGTAAATCCGCCCAAGAGGAGGATAACTCTATTTTTAGGCTCAAGTAGGAGGCAAACTCATTGTGAGAAGAGAAGCAACAATTAGATCTTTAATTTCTTCTTCTTTTCATCTTTATTTTTGAGTATTATGAATTATTTTGGGTTTGTGTTATTCTTGAGCATGAGTAGCTAATTTCCTTATTCTAAGGTTGTTGGTGGAACCCGTTGGGGATGAACTTGTTGAGATATTAATATAGTTTTGATTTGGTTATTAATATATATTTGTTCAACTACGTTCTTGTTGTAGTTGATTGAAGGGACCTCAATTAGCTGTTCCTATATAGTATGTATCTACTTGAGAGAGAGTGCATATTTAGGTAGTTGTTTGAACAACACCACTCCCGGAGTATAGGCGAGAGTCATAACTGAGGGTTTAGAGGTTCGATTAGAGATAATGATACCTCGGGTGCAATCTAAAGTGAACTGTAATGAAATCTAGCTAGCATAACTTGAGAAAGTGTGTCTAGTAAATTATCATAATTACTTGAGAGAGATTTATGATAACTGAAGGGTTCATGATTGATAGAGATAACTAAGTCAAAACCATAGGAAATATACAATAAGAAAAATCAACAACGAGGGAAACCATAACCTTAGACCTTTATCATCATCGTTTAAACAGTATTGTTGGTAAAGTTTTAGTTATTAATTTTGTGCAATCGTAGTAGTATAAACACTCCAAAGTGATAATTACAAATTTTGAGAAAGTTGACTAGTAAGAATCTAGTACTCTAAAGACTTCAATTGATACGTTAATTCCCTGTGGGATTCGACTCTGGCATAATACCCCGGAATATATTTGCAACGCCCGCTTAGTCTTTTAATAGACACAGTTGAGCGTGATCATATGTCTAGTTTAGAAAAAGATGTACGTACTAATATATTCTCTAAATCACTAAATATAAGTTCAATCTGGAGACAAGAGGGGAGAGATGAGAGAAAAAGGAAAATGGTGAAACTAAATCCCTTGATTGAAGGGAGAAATAATGAATTGGGAGCCTTTTATGGTGGATTGTATATATTTTGTAACTAAAATGTGTTTAGATAGGGTAAATACCAATATATGGACATTTTTCTTAATAGCTTTAAAATAATGTATAGGAAGAAAAAATCTCATCCTCATTTAGCATACTACTTTAAAGATCATGTCCAGTTTGTCCAAAATAATTGAAATTTCAGCCTGCTTATTCCATAAAATTTGTCACCATATATGCAGTAACAATATATGAGCAAATGATCCAGGCAATTCACTTGACCTAGAAAATCCAACAATCCTAATATTTCATGAACTTATGTATTAGGAAACTATCAATGAATGCATTCAGCACAAAAGTATTAGAGATTAAATATAAAGTGTTGATCATACGAGTTTAAGACCGTAGGAATATTGGGTCCACCCATAAGGAGTGTTCTAAGGTTCAATAGATTTATTAGTTAATCCTAATATTTCCTATATAAGTACACTTAGTGTGTATATTAAAAATACATTGAGCGGTCTTTTTTCATACGCTTAATTTTCTCCCACAATTAAACTAGGGTTTAGACTGTGTAATTGGGGGTTGCTCCAACACAACGTGACAACCACCACCGACCAGCAATTTCAGTCGCGATTCATCCGTTTTCGCTTCCGCTTCACGAAGAACAAATAAGTTCTCGTTTTATATTTACGCGTTAAATCTAATGTGTTTAGATTAACGTGTTCCGTCATAGTAGCCATAGGTCCAATAAAAATATACATAAATAGTTCTAAATTTCTGTGTCACTCTAAGAACTACGTGTCTATTTTTTTTTTGTGCGTTTACTGTGCAGTTGGGAATAATATAACGCTAAACCTATATTGATTTGAAACTACTAAGTTTTAAAACATTCTACTTTTTTTGTAATCTGGTATTTTGTTTGCCCATATCAGTTTACTTCTCAGATAGAGATCGATCGTATAAAGTAAGAAAAATTATGTGTTTATTGATCCATAGCCCCCCATAAACATTCGTCTCAAAACCACTGTGTCCTCGGTCACCAGCACTGTCAAACGGATATTGCTGATTTTGGAAGGACGAGAAATAAAGCTTTGTCCGTTCCTAAAATTAAAGAGGCTGGCGGCGCAAGACACAAAGATGAAGAAGAGAAATTAGTTTTTATGTTTTTTATTAAGTCCCTAATAACAAAAACAAAATTTGAAGAAGAAGTCCCTAGGTTTTTTTCTTTAAGGAATTAGGATCTCACGTGGCTGGCTCTTCTTTTAAATTGGACAAACGGAAGGCCCATTTAAAATTGCAAGGTTGATGTCTAAAGAAGCATGGGCTAATCTTTCAGATGCTGGTAGATCTTTGAAAATGGGCTTATGGTCCACGTTTTGCTAAAGCTAATAGCTGAAGCTTGGGCTTCTTTCTTTATGATGATATGGGCAAAGGCCCACTTTATGTCATGTTTAATTTAATTATTGGGCTAATGGCCTAAATAAATTTAAATTTAGTTTTGTAATTTTTTGGGAAATCTACTCTAAATACCTATTCAGGCAATTTTAATTACCCGTTACTGCCCATTCTAATTTGTCTTACAATGTGTACCTATGCAATATAAAGTATTTACCCAACTACCTATTTTCAAAATCCTTTCCTTTCTAATCCCGGATCACGTGAA
>MDKH01215612.1:0-10519 GCA_005239495.1 Nicotiana undulata | reverse complement strand
CAGTTACTGATTGTTGCTTACATGTTCGTATACTTGATGTACTTTCTCACATGATTTATTGCTTAGCATGTATTTTATTTTATTATGTACTAGAAGTTAGTGAGTACGTATTCTACCTCTCGTCACTACTCTTTACGAGTTTAGACGGGATACTCACTGGGTACATATTTGTTTATATGTACTCATGCTGCACTTTCTTTCTTTTTCTGCACTTGATTGTGCAGGTATTGAGGTTGGTCCGTCTGGTTGTCCGCCTGCTGATAGATACTGATCGCGGTGTCACTCCATACGGTGATCTGTCTTCTTGGCGTCTTCCTGACAGCACCTCTGGAGCCTTCTAGTTTCATTTTGCTCAGTCTTTTGTTCCAGACTGCGGCTTGTATATTTTGTATATGTATTTCTGCTGTTGTATCTATGTAGCCGCCCGTTGACACTGTGACACTAGTCCTGGCACACACTTGTTGTAGTTATCGGGGTTGTATATGTAGTGGGCCTAGTTGTGTTTCAGCTTGTTTCTACGGCCTTACCCCATGTTGTTATTGTATTCCGCATTTTCATTATTATTGTTGTTCGTTGGCTTACCTAACCTCGCCGTTAGGCGCCATCACGACCTGGACCGGTTTTGGGTCGTGACACTCGGCTTCTTGTATAATCCTCAGAGATGGAATTTCGACTTCAGCAAGAATAACAGCCTACGTACCGTAAACCAGCATATAGGGAGTCGCCCCCGTTGATGTGTGGACCGTGGTGCGATATCCCAGTAAGGCGAATGATAACTTCTCATGCCACTGCTTGTGCCTTTCTATCATCTTCCTTAGTATCTTCTTGATGCTTTTGTTAACGGCCTCTACGGCTCCATTCATCTGAGGGTTGTATGATGTGGAGTTCTTGTGTTTTATCTTGAAAGTTTCTTACATAGCTTGCACCAAGTCACTGTTGAGATTGGAACCATTATCAGTGATGATTGACTCTGGGACTCCGAACCGACAAACAATGCGTTCGCGGACAAAGTCGGCCACGACTTTCTTAGTAACTGCTTTGTGGGAGGCTTCCTCGACCCATTTAGTGAAGTAATCAATGGCTACCAGAATGAACCTATGTCCGTTGGAGGCGGCATGCTCGATTGGTCCAATAACGCCCATGCAGGCGGCGAACGGCCATGGTGAGATTGTTGCATTGAGCTTATTTGGAGGTACCTTTATCATATCCCCATGTATCTGATAGTGGTGGCATTTCCGGACATACTGGATGCAGTCCGTTTCCATAGTTATCCAAAAGTAACCAGCTTGGAGTGTCTTCTTTACTAAGACAAAACCGTTCATATGTGGACCGCATGTCCCAGCGTGAATTTCCTCCAGTAGTTTTGATGCTTCCTTTGCGTCGACACATCTTAATAATCCCAAATCGGGAGTCCTCCTATACAGGATTCCTCTGCTGTGAAAGAAGTTGTTGGACAGTCTCCGAATTGTGCGCTTCTGAGTGGGATTCGCAAGCTCTGGGTAATCACCTTTTGCCAAATATTCCTTGATATCATGAAACCAAGGTTTTCCGTCTGCTTCCTCTTCGATATGGGCACAATAAGATGGTTGATTATGGATCTTTACGGGAATCGGATCAATGAAATTCTTGTCCGGATGCTGGATCATTGAGGACAAAGTAGCCAATGCATCGGTGAAATCATTCTGGATTCTAGGGACATGCCGAAATTCTATCTTCGTGAACCTCTTTATCAATTCCTGTACGTGGTGTAGATACGGCAGTATCTTGGAATTCTTAGTTGTCCACTCTCCTTGTACTTGATGTACCAGCAAATCTGAGTCACCAATTACTAACAGCTCATGGACGTTCATGTCAATGGCCATGTTGAGCCCTAAAATGTAGGCCTCATACTCTTCCATATTGTTGGTGCAGGGAAATCTGAGTTTGGCAGATACCGGATAATGCTGGCCGGTTTCCGATATTAAGACTGCTCCAATGCCAACTCATTTGAAGTTTGCTGCTCCACCAAAGAACATCCTCCAACCGTCATAGGATTCTACAATGTCTTCTCCTATGAATGATACCTCATCATCGGGGAAATACATTTTTAGGGGCTCGTATTCTCCGTCCACAGGGTTTTTAGCGAGGTGGTCTGCTAGTGCATGTCCCTTGACCGCTTTCTGAGTTACATAAACAATGTCCAACTCGCTCAGCAGGATTTGCCACTTGGCCAGCTTGCCAGTGGGCATGGGCTTTTGAAATATGTACTTTAATGGATCCATCCTCGATATGAAATATGTGGTGTAGTCACAAAAGTAATGCCTCAGCTTCTGAGCTACCCAAGTCAAAGCGCAACAAGTGCGTTCCAATAGAGAATATCGGGCCTCGTACGGAGTGAACTTCTTGCTGAGATAATAAATAGCTTGCTCCTTCATTCCTGTTTCATCGTGCTGCCCCAGAACGCAGTCGAAAGATCCATCTAACACTGCAAGGTAGAGTAGTAACGGTCTACCTGGCTCAGGTGGTACTAAGACTGGTGGTGTAAACAAGTATTCCTTAATTCTGTCGAAGGCTTTTTGACAATCCTCGGTCCATTAAGTTGCGACATCTTTCTTCAGCATCTTGAAGATCGGCTCACATATAATTGTAGATTGTGCTATGAACCGGCTGATGTAGTTAAGTCGTCCTAAGAAACTCATCACATCTTTCTTGAATGTCTTTGACCTTTGACGAATCCAGCTCTATCCCTCAACGGCTGACAATGAACCCGAGTAGCTTACCGGCAAAAACCCCGAATGCACGCTTCGCGGGATTCAGCTTCAGATTGTATTTCCGCAACCTATTGAAAAACTTCCTCAAGTCTACTATGTGATCAGTGGATTTCTTGGATTTGATAATAACATCATCCACATATACCTCAATCTCCTTGTGTATCATATCGTGAAAGATAGTGGTCATAGCCCTCATATAGGTGGCCCCTGCATTTTTCAGGCCAAACGGCATCATCTTGTAGCAATATACTCCCTACGGCGTAATGAAAGTCATTTTCTCAGCGTCTTCCTCATCCATCCAGATCTAATGATAACCAGCAAAGCAATCCACGAATGAATGTAGCTCTTGCTTGGCACAATTGTCAATCAGGATGTGTATGTTAGGCAAGGGGAAGTCATCTTTTGGACTGGCCCGGTTGAGATCCCGATAGTCGACACAGACTCTAACCTTCCCATCTTTCTTTGGCACTGACACGATGTTAGCTAACCATGTCGGATACTCGACTACCCTGAGAACCTTGGCATTGATCTGCTTGGTGACTTCTTCCTTGATTTTCAAACTCATATCAGGCTTGAACTTTCTGAGCTTTTGTTTCACCAGTGGGCACATTGGATTAGTCGGTAATTTATGAGCAACAATTGATGTACTCAGACCAGTCATGTCATCGTATGACCAGGCGAATATGTCATCATATTCTTTCAAGAATTTTGTGTATTCCTTCTTCTCTGACGGTGATAAGTGAATGATGATTCGAGTCTCTTTGATATTTTCTGAATCTCCCAGGTTGACAGTTTCGGTCTCGTCTAGGTTGGACTTAGGTCTGTTCTCAAAATTCTCGACAATCTCATCAGGTATATCATCTTCTTCTAAGTCAATGTCCGTTTGTTGCATTGTCTCGTTGCATTTCACATTCATCGGTTCATCAAGACAAGTAATAGTAATGTTGTATAGATGAAGTTAATGAGAGAAAACAGTAGCGATAAATATCGGATTCATAAGAGAAATTAGAAGATGCTTTGATAAATTGAATAACTATTTTGAACATTGAAGATCTTGTTGCAGAAATTGAAAATGCAGAAAAGGGAAAATCATTTAGTAAATAAAACAGTAAGTAATGCTTGTTTTACCTTTGCTACCCCGAGGCTCGTCGGGCTTTGCTTGTCCTAATAGACCAGTTCTTGAGATATGTCCCCTTGCTTACAGTCTGTATGGAAGGGCCTTCCTCCCCCTCCTCCTCAAAGATAACACAGCAATCCATATCATCGCCCTCTAGGAATAAACTCTTCATCGCTGCAAGTGCTTCTTCTTCGTCTGATCCATAAATGACGTCGGCCTGCTGGAAGGTCTGCTCCAGATGCGGTATTGGCTGATCCAAGGGGTAATAATGACCGCGCCAAGGTGGCGACCAGTTTCTGAATTCTTCCCAGGTGTACTCATACCCAAGACCAAAAGTAGTACCGTGTTTCTTCAGCTTTATGGGCTTTGTGATCCCTTGGAGGTTCTTACCGAGCCCTTTGCCTGGCTCATACCCATTCCAGTTTAATATACTCTCGATCTTTCTATCCCACCATTTATCCTTGTCGATGGCATTGACCCGTTCAATGTGGTGGTAAGTTTCTCCACCCAACTTTCTTCAGCCTCCGATCACCGGAATAGTCTGGCGATTGTAAATAGGGTTGCTACCGTCACCATGAATAATCACCTCTTGGTGGTTCCACTCGAACTTCATTGCATGATGTATCGTTGATGCTACGGCCCCAGCAGCATGGATCCACGACCGTCCCAATAAAAGATTGCAGGACGCTGGCACATCTATCACCTGGAAGTCAACCTCGAACCAGGTTTGTCCCATTTGCAGGCATAGGTTTATCTCACCAATGGTGCACCTTTGATATCCATCAAAATATTTCCCATTGATTGCTCCATCCTTTATCTCATGCAGACCTTTACCCAATTTCTTGAGCGTTATCAACGGGAAAATGTTAAGACCGGATCCTTCATCGATCAAGATTCTTGTGATGAAATAATCTTCACATTGCACAGTGATGTGCAGTGCTTTTTTGTGCCCTAATCCTTCATGTGGTAACTCGTCCTCATGGAAGGTGATCTTGTGACTTTCCAACACCTGGCCTACCATGTTGGCCACTTCCCCACTAGTGATGTTGTTTGGTACATACGCTTCACTCAATACCTTCAGCAGAGCACTTCGGTGCGTCTCGGAATTTTGCAGTAAAGAGAGGATGGATATTTGTGCTGGCGTCTTGTTTAGCTGGTCGATGACCGAATACTCCTTAGCCTATACTTTCCTTCAAAGGTCGTCCGGACCTGTCTCAATAAGGGGAGGCCGGTTGGCAGCCTACTTGCTTGATTCGGCCAGATGCTCGGGGGTGTAGACCCTACCAGTTCTCGTCATACCCTGCGCTGCGACAGCTTCCTCAGACCTGACCTTGCCTTTCCTTCTCGCCTCGGTTGTATAGTCCCAAGGGATAGCATTTGAATAGAAGGGTGGCGTGGTTGACATTTCCACCGAAATTGGGGAGGCCATCCTTACTTCAACCGGAATGTGTGTTCGGGGTGGCAGGACTGCAACCTCGAACGGTGCTGGTGCATTTGCTGGAGATACGAACTCAACTTCAATCGGTACTGGTGCCTTTGCAGGTGGCGCCGCTTCAAACTCCAGTGGTATAGAAATATTCACCTCAGCGTTCTCAGATGGTTGAATCTGGACTATGATCGGGTTGAGAGTGACTGCGGGTTTCTTTGAGTCATCGCCTTCTGCGATCAACCCGATTGATCCCTCGGACCCAATCATCTTCTATCTCAATCATATGGATACCTCCACCCTTATGGTCTGGCAAAGGATTGTTGTGGACGTTTGGAGCAGGGTCTTTCGCCACAATAATCTTATTATTAATGAGGGCATGTATCTTTTCCTTCAAAGAGCGACATTCATCGATGGTGTGTCCTTTCATGCCGAAATGGTATGCACAGAATTTGTTTGGGTTCACCCACTGAGAAGGGTTCTCAGGGGTGGCATCAGGGATAGGGGTTACATAACCGGCAACTTTGAGCTTCTCATACAGCTGGTTAATGGGTTCAGCTATGGCGGTGTATTGTTTTGGAGGTCTGCGATCAAAATTAGGTCGAGGTTTAGGGAAGTTTTGACGTGCATGGGGTGATTGGTAATGGGTTAGTTGAGAAATGTAAGTGTGGTAGACAGGAGCGGGTTGTGAGTATCTGGGTGAAGTAGGTTGATATGTGGGTGGTGGAGATTGGTAAGTGGATGGTGGAGATTGGTAAGAAGGTGAGGGTGCTTGGTAATTTGGGGTTGGCTGGTATGTGAGCGAAGGTGTTGAATAGATTTGGTATTTGAGTGGGGATTTGGCTCTTTCTGCAACCATTAAAGCTCCCATGTCTCTTTTCTTAGACACACCACCGGACTGTAAAGCCTTGTTAGTAGCTTGCAAGGCTTCGAAATTCGTAACCATACCGCTCTTAATACCCTCTTCAATTCGTTCACCCAATTTGATGATGTAGGAGAACTTGTGGCCCTCAACCATCATCAATCATTCATAATATTGCGGGTCCTTAGCCCAGACAAAGAACTTGTTCATCAGCTCTTCCTCTAGAGCAGGTCTGACTTTAGCAGCCTCGAACCTCCAGCGAGTAGCATACTCGTGAAATGTTTCTGTGGGTTTCTTCTTCAAATTTTGGATGCAGAACACATCTGGTGCGTTCTCTGTGTTGAATCTAAACATGTCCATAAAGTCAGTTACCATACCTACCCAGTTGGACCATTTCTTGGGGTCTTGGATGATGTACCAAGATAGTGCATCTCCCTTCAAACTCCTCATGAACAGCTTTATGCGAATTCTTTCATCCCTACCGACGCCAACCAGCTTGTCACAATAGGTCCTCAGATGGACTCTCGGATCACCAGTAGCGTCAATCATTTCGAACTTTGGAGGTTTGTACCCCTCGGGCAGTTCGACATCAGGTTGTATAAAGAGGTCTTCATAATTCAACCCTTCGATTCCCTTGGTTCCTTCAACAGCCTGAACTCGGTTGGTCAGTTTCCTAAGCTCCTTGGCCAAGTTCTTGATAAGTAAGTCCTTTGCATCATATTCGGATATATGTGAGATAGGTAGAGTGGAGTGTGGCATGGTCTCCACATAGATGGGATTGTGGAAATGGTCCTTTGTGGGGTTCTGAGGTTCTGGGATAAGTAATAGAGTGTTGTTTGAAGTGTGGCAAGTATTGCATTGTGCTGGGAGAGTTTTGTTCTTTGGGGGAGTGGCGTGATGATGAGGTGCATGATAGTTTTGTTGCCTTGGGATATTATGTGGAGGTGTAGGGTTTTGAGCATTTGGAAAGTTGACGTCTGGGACGTTGCGGGAAAATGACAGGTTGGCCAGACTCCGGACCTGGTCGAGTTCTTCTTGGAACTTCAGCAATTTCTGTTCAAGTGGTGACATGTTTTCATTCAGGACCTGAATACCCCGGTCGTCAGCGGCCTCTATATGTTCAACCATATTTTCCTTCCTGATACCGTTGGATTCTGACATCTTACTCTTGCCTTTGTTTATTCCTTTAGGAGAACTAGGAGGAGGAGTAGGTGGAGGGCCCTTGGATCTTGTGAGATAGGCTGATGATGCCAGAATGCACGAACTAACCTTTGGGGAGGGGAATAATAAAGAAAAAGAAGAAAAACAAAAAGGTATCCAAGTCAGTGAGGATCATGAAAAATATTGCAGTATTTAAACATGTAATGCAGGAATGTAAAGCGTGTCCTAAGTTGGGAACCTCTTTGTGCCCGAGGTAGGCCTAGCGACAAATTGATTTGGAGAACTTAGAATGCTAAATTCCTCTTTTATTGATAAAAAAAATAGACAAATCCCAAAACGACACTAAATGAACGAAAAATGAAAATCATTAATGGTCATTGGCCTTATTACATCAATAGAGAAAACAAAGACATTCCTATCTACTTGGTCCCAGAAGAACCTTCCCTAGATTCGGCATTCCTGCTTCCCTCGAGCAGCTTTCCCAGCTCGCAATGTCCCAGCAGCAGGTAGGTTCTGGCTAGATATCCTCCTTCAGCTCCCTCATCCCTCTGACAATTTTCGATCCTTTTGCTAAATTTCTCCCCCGGTTCGATTATGCCTTGTTCTAAGTATCCAAACCTCTTGTTGGTGCTGACGGCCATGTCCTTCCATTCCTCGATCAGCTTCTTGTTGGACTCATGTATCTTGTGGTGATCATCCTCACATTCGCGGATCCTTTTGCGCAGCTGGTTGAACTTAACTCGTGCTTCAGCCCTTTCATCGATAACCCTGTGACATCAAACGAACCCCGGATTGCTTTGACCACCCAGGTCCTCTTCTAACCAACCAAGATAGAAAGGAGTACAACTGGCGTGATATCTGTCTGGCTCGATGATGTCTTTCTCAAGCATAATCTTACAGTGCCATAGGTGTTGAGCTCGGCACTTGTGAGGGCTATCATCATTCTGAAAGTCTGCTCGAAGATGGCTCATTTTCTCGACCCTAGGTATGACTTGCTTCCTACCCGCTTGCCTCATAACTCAGAGAGGGACGTAAGTTTTTGTCCCCCTTAGACCAATCAGTATCAGGAAAGAAGCATCTCGGGATCGAATGATGAACTCGTCTGTCGGAAACCGCTCAAACATCCATTGAACCTTTTCTTCAGTCAGGTTACCAAAGAGCTCAACCCATCCCTCGGCATTCTCAGGCTGAGCGAACATGTCGGGAATATAATTCATTCGCTTCGGGTGATGGAAAGCGATGTGGTCATCCCATATTCTGCGATGAATGTCTTGTCGATATTCTCCTCTTTGGAGATGCTCCATGAGCCAGAGTTGAACTAATAAATTGCAACCTTCGAAATGTTTTTCTCCTCGTTGACACATTTCCAAGGCCTGATATATGTCTGCAATGATCATGGGCACAATGCTGAAGTCTTTCCCATCAATCCCTTCCATTAATGTTTTAGTTACCATGGCCAGTCTAGTGTGGATTCTCTCCTTCTTCATGGGAAACACGATCAAACCCAAGAAGCAAAACATGAAGATGAATACTCTACGATGGATGTGTCCCAGGGAGGTGATAGCAAACTCGTCATGGTAAGTACGGTAGGATTTGCTGTGGCCGTACCTTTCATACAAATAGTCGAAAGGAATATATGAATCCTTCAGACATACCAATTGTGCATTTTTCTTCAGACCCATCATCTTAAGGAAGCCCTTGCATGTGCGGTTCTCAGGCATCAGCAACCCCGGAGTTTCCCATACTAAGTTGGCCAGCCCTCTTATCTCTTCTATCAAAGGTGTCATTTCAATGTTCCCAAAGCGGAGCACGGACCTCTTGCAATCCCAAAACAAAGTAGCAGCCTCTATTATCATTTTGTTAGGTTGGATATCTAGGAGAGATGGTAGGCTGCCCAAGTGTTTCCTGACGATAGCTTTTTCGCTAGAGTGTAGGTCCTCCCACCAACTCAGCAGTCTTGGGTGGATATTGGAGACCATGCCGAATATGGGGACCTCGTGCCTCATTTTTTTGCAAAGCAAATAAGTTTAGGCCCTTACCCTCACAAGACTCGACTATTTAACATCAATAATTAGCAGTAAGCATTTAGTTCTCCAAATAAATGCACAGAACGTGAGGGTGTCCATTTGGGTTAGAGAAACCCGATGGACTTTTGGATAAGGTTGTCTTAAAAGCTATTGTGTGGATGACACTTTAGCTTGACTAAGTTTTACTATGATGCATGCAACAATACAACAAAGTAAGGTTTCTATGGGGTTTTAGACTGGTACCCTTGAGCGGACAACTCAAGGGGGAAGGCACGGAATCGTCGACTGCACCACTGATCGACTAGTTTTACCGCAAATAAGCCTTTCCGAATTTAAGGGATAATAATATAGGAAGAGCGCAACCACTCATCAAGCGTTGCTATAGTATTTTGTTTTGCACGAGTGGAGTATTAATATTGAGCATGATTATGCAATAATAAGCATTAAAACAGATTGTCATGTATTTGCACGTTAAGGAAAGCGGTAAATGCAACAGTTATGATTTAAAACAGTTACAAAGGGAAACAAAGAGACATGTCAGTTTCATTTTGTGAAATAAATACTTGAAAGAAATAAACAACTAATTGCACGTAGAAGGGAAGAGGATAGGGTGCAAGTATTTAAACAAATAAAGGCACAAATTCACGAAACAATGGTAAAAGCCTAAAATCCCCAACGGAGTCACCATGCTGTCGTGCCCCCCTTTTTCCCCTCGCGGAGAGATCCGGTGCAGGACATTTGGGTAGAGGCAACTCTTTCCTTTTGGGAAAGGAGGTTTGCATATTTGGAGAGTCGCCACCTAACGATTTTAACGGTGCGATAGGGCACCTAAGGGGTTATATTACAACTACATTACTAACCAGAAATTGGGTAAGGGCTTGAAATTATCCCAAGGGGAAGGTGTTAGGCACCCCTCAAGATCCACAAGTGTGGTTCCCGGCCAAATAGTTTTCGTGAATTTGTACAATTAGCAAATAACAAGTAAGGGGCTCAAGTAAGAGGGGATCTCAAATATTAAACAAACAAGTGTTTGGGAAAATAGTGATAAAATGACTAAGTTTTGAAAAGGATTATAATATAACATTTAAAGGAAAGGTGTCCTAGGATTGAAATAATATGGATCACATCAATGCAATACCCGATAGACACTCCTCGAAGAGGGGATACACGTGGTAT
>MDKH01023122.1:0-12253 GCA_005239495.1 Nicotiana undulata | reverse complement strand
CCTGCGGTCTTGGGCCAGCCCAGAAGGGGCCGCTCCTGCGGAAAAGAATCCGCTCCTGCGGAGTCCGCTCCTGCGGGATTTGGTCGCCCCTGAGGGAAATCTCGCGCCTGCGATGGGCTGGACCGCGCCTGCGGTCTCGCGCGTGCGGGCTGAGTCTCGCGCCTGCGGACTCTGGGCAAAAGGGCTGGGGATCGCACCTGCGAGGCTGGGACCGCAGGGGAGGTCCCGCACCTGCGGCTGGGCAACCGCACATGCGGTCACACTAGATGTTGTGCACCAGCAGTGGTTTTTGGCCTCGCGTGGGGTCCGGGAGGCACCTGGGCCCACCCGAGCCCCCGTCCAAAAATACCAACAAGTCCTAAATCACTTAGCGGACTCGCTCGAACTTTCGGAACACGAAAAACAAAAGCGAAACTCGAACTCAAACCCCAAGACTTATTTAATCAAATCTTAAGAACTTAAAATTCTAGAATTCATTTCCAATACGCCGAACCGGCCTAAACTGCTCGGAATGACATCAAACTTTGCAGATAAGTTATACATGACATCACGGTACTATTCCCGGTCTCGGAATCTCATTCGGACCTCGGGAACATAACATCACTTTCCAAGTCGCATTTCAAATTCTTTAAAACCTCAAAACCTCATTTTGATCCGAAACCACTCAATTCACGCCCGTTTTACACCAAATTTTACAAATAAGACAAATAATATATAATAAACCTGTTCCGGGCTCCGGAACCATAATACGGGCCCGGTAACACGGTTTTCACATAATTATTCACTTTCATATTCCTTTATTATTTTCAGAAAACAATTTCTTTTAAAAATTCATTTCTCGGGCTTGGGACCTCGGAATTCGATTTCGAGCATATGCCCAAGTCCCATATTTTCCTACGGACCCTCCGGACCGTCGAATCACGGGTCCAGGTCCGTTTACCAGAAATGTTGACAAAAGTCAACTATATTCATTTATTAATTATCAAAACTCATTTTCATCAAAATTTCACATAATAGCTTCCCGGCTACACGTTCGGGCTGCGCACGCATATCGAGGTGAGACTAACGGAGGCTCTCGGAGCCTCGAAACACAGATATAACTTAAATTACGTAAGATGACCTTTTGGGGTATCACAACAATAAGGGAAATCAACAACGGGGAAAACCATAACCTTAGACTTTTATCATCATTGTTTAAACAATATTGTTAATTAAAGCTTTAGTTATTAATTTTGTTCAACTGTAGTAGTATAAACAAAGCAAAGTGACAATTATAAAGTTTGAGAAAGTTGACTATTAAGAATCTGGTACTCTAAAGACAATAATTGATACGTTAATTCCCTGTGGGATTCGACTCTGGGCATAATACCCCGGATTATATTTGTAACGCCCGCTTAGTCTTTTAGTAGACACAGTTGAGCGTGATCAATCACCCTTTAAATAGTAAAAATGTCTATAGAGTTTTGTTAAATCCTATAAAAGAATGTATGTTATTGCGTTCTACTTCTACTTGTGAATTTTACATGATATTTAAAAAATATAAAAAATTAATTGAACCGTACCGGTACCTAAGAGAAACCGACATGCTTGGGACGGTTTCGAAAAGTCTAATTTTGATTATACATAATAGAATAACCGAAAAATTAGTACGGTACAAATTTTATAATATAACCGACCGAACTGAACCATTGACTCCCCTCCCACCCATTAGATTAACTTGAATCCAACTTTAAAACAAATACATACACTCTAAAAGAAACAACAAATTCCTACGCCCACACTTTTTCTTCTTTTCTATCAATTGCTTTATATTTCTCCAGCGTGAGGCCATCCAGCCATCACCTTTGCAGGCCTCTATAACTAGTAAACAAACGCATCTCTCTTTCTATTTTAAATCTTTCTGTTTTCTAATTTTTTGTGTATTTATTTGTGCACCTAGCCTTCTTAGTTAGATTATATTCACTTTCTTTGCTAATTCTTATGGTACATGTATCTATCTAGTGTGATTTATGTTGTGTCGTTGTGGTAGATAATTTGGCGTCGCTAGTATTTTTGATTAATTTTGTAAAGTCACGGTTGGAATACTATATATATATATATGTAGAGAGACACCTATTCACCCAGAAAAAAGATGCTATGCTTTATAATTCTAGTGAAATTTATGGGTAGGATGACATTAGAATCAGAAAAAAAACTTCTAGCATGAGAAAATTATAATTTGCAATCTAGAGAATATATAACATTTTGAGTCATGATGCATAATAATTTACTATGTAGTACTCCGTAATACTTATTTTTTATTCTATTATTTGCGTTACTAATTAATGTTAGATTTATACTCAAAGTTTGAAGATATATTTTGCTTAAATCATGATATCAAAAAGTAAATATTATAATTATAACTTTGTTCTTTTTACACAGTACAAGAAGACGGGAATTGATTCAAGATTGGCGTTTATAGGCAGGTGTGTTGGGGTTTTAAGCATTAATAGCTTAAAATAGGGTGAATGGGAAATGGAAAGAAAAATGAAATATTTGAGTAATATTTGAGGTTCCCTCCTTGATTGTCCCAGATGGGAAGAGGAAAATGTTTTTGATGGGTATATAAACAATTGCTTTTCTTCTAGCTCATAAAGAGTTGAGAAGAAGGCAAGCCTCGCGCCGTCATCGTCGTCGCTCGGCTCGGCTTCAGATTTGGTCAAATGATCGATTGATTAACAGAAATGTTATTAAATATTTGGTTTAATAACAAAAATATTAATATTAATACTAAATCCATTTCAGTTATCCAATTTTCTGTTTTTGTAACAGAAAATTAACTACCCTTCAAGTTTCCCTCTTTATTGTTGAGTAAATAGCCAATTATGTCATGACATTTATTCTATGGCCGTTTTGCAAAAACAGTCATTCTGAAGAGTTGCACCTCTTCAGATTTCAGCCCAACTTTGGCTATAAATACAAGTCCATTCTCTCAGATTTTACATACTAATTTCTGAGTTCTCCTCCTTTCTTCTGCATCTTTTAACTTCAAAGAAAGCAACAGTAAGTGTGATTTACAACCGAACTTTGTGTTCGCTGAAACACTGGGGTTTGAAGTACCACTACACCAGTGTGTAATTCGTTCTATCTTGGGAGGAAATAATCCATAACCTTGGGTACTAGGAGGGGATTAAATTTCTTAAGGAAACACTGTGAATTCAATGGGCTCGAATTGGTTTTTCATTTCGTTTACATTTCTATTTATGTTATTTTATTTTCTCCAAAATTGTTTTATAAATACGGATTTCTAACAAGGTGATGCTACGCTAGCGCATTGTATGGGTCAAAACCTGACTAAGGATATTCGACACAAAGTGGTATTATTAAAAATAATTTGGTCAAGGTCGACTAATGATTAATGGATATCATCGCCGAGCAGTCGATCGTGGCCGAGATCAAGTATCAAAAGAGGCAGCAACGACTATTTTGGTAACAAGATTTAATATTCCATCTGTTTGTACTTTTAGGGTTAATCAGGGTTATGTCCTTTATAAATAGAAAGAGAAATCAGGTGATAGGTATGTAATATTCTTTGATAAGAACTCTTTTGAAAAGTAGACTCTTTAGATAAATACAAATATCACATTTCTAGAGAGATTCGTCCTTTTGGATTATTCAATACTTTTCCCATTAGATCCGTGAAAGTCTTCAATATGCTCATAGTTATTTTTATTTACATTTAGTGCCATTTATTGTTATTTAATGCTTGATATTCCCATCTCATTATAGATATTGAAACATTAAATACACGTTATATTAAATCTGTTCCGACACTGTTCTACAATATCCATTTAGGTTGATTATAGATCTGAAGTTATTATCATTAATTGGGTCTAACCTCTCATATATTAAATTAATTAGTTTAACCAAAAGCTTTTTTTTTTTTTTTGGTCAAACAATTTGGGGTCGTCTCTGGGAATTTCCTAATCAAAGTTTTGTTTCTTCCAGATCTATAACTAGCCAAAAAAAAAATGCAAAACCCTACACTTTCTTGTGCATACAAATCTAACATGGCAGGTAACGGAGAAGAAAGGATGAAGGCGTTAGCTGATCTCACCACCAACCTCTTAAACACCATCAATGAGGTCTTTGAAACACAGGGTGAGGATGCAAAGCCAAACGCCTCTCCTAGACGAAGTGACTCACCCCTTCCTCATGGTAATATCACAACGTCTCACGGTAAAGGAGCCTTTACGTCCACAACGGAAGAGGCACCACCGACGGTGAAGAAGCTGCTCAAAGCTTGGCTGACGAATACGTTGACCAACATCCTTGACAAACTCACTCAAAAGGCGATTAGTGAGAGCGCAAGGATGTCAATCGGTTTGTTAAGCAGCCATACAGTGATGAAGGCAACGCATTATCTCAAAATATACGATGGTACCTGAAATATACAATGGTGCGATAGACCCTGAGGATCGTATGACTCACTATGTCACCGCAGTAAAAGGCAACGACCACGCGAAAGAGCAAGTATTCTCCATCTTATTGAAAAAGTTTGGCGAAACCATCACCGCGGGTGCACTAACTTGGTATTCACAGCTGTCTGCATGCTCCATTGAAACATTCCAAGAGATGGCCAACAAGTTCATAATGGCCCATGCCGGAGCTAAGAAGCCATAGGTGAGAGTGAATGATATATTGGCCATCAAACAATCACCTGGAGAAGGACTGAGGGACTTCCTCGCTCGATTCAACCGTGTAAGGATGACCTTACTGAATGTATCGGAAGGAATGGTTGTAGCAGCTTTCCAGAATGGGTTGAACAGAAGCGGTTCGAGGATGACCAAAAAGTTGCCGAGTCTGCTCATGAAATATCCCCCGACCACTTGGGACGAAATACACAACGCCTATTGTGTCGAAGTCCGAGCTGACAAAGATGACCTAAATGGACCAACCCAATAGTTGACGTCAGTACAAGTGTTAACAACACGATAGGGGTTCAAGAATTACTAAAGAAAAACAAAAAAATCAAGAAATTTGCGGAAGCTAAAAGAAAATAGAGAAACAAACAAATACGGAAAATTAAAGATAGATTGAATTCAAGAAAGAGTTTCTTGAATTCAAGAAGTCTAATTCTTGAAATTGAATACTAATAACAACAATTAGCTAACGAAGAACTAATCGCTTTTGGTAGAGATTTTAAAAACAAGAGATAGA
Source organism: Nicotiana undulata (assembly GCA_005239495.1). Classification (NCBI taxonomy): domain Eukaryota; kingdom Viridiplantae; phylum Streptophyta; class Magnoliopsida; order Solanales; family Solanaceae; genus Nicotiana; species Nicotiana undulata. The sequence continues at coordinate 7,054 of MDKH01023122.1, read as the reverse complement.
TTGTGAAACCTGACCCTTTAGAATAACAAGAACAACAATAAGCCAAAACTTATCACCTTTCTTGAATACCTAGAAGTGATCTAAGATTTCGAAAGAATTTAGTCTTACCACCTTAAGTTGGGTCTTGAAAGTTGAAGAATAAATCCAAGAGTAGCCACACACAAGAGTGCATGAAAAATCTCACAATTTTTATTGATAATAATCTATAATAATCTAAGCTAAAAACAAATAAGACACCCCTTATATAGGTAGGAGGGAGTCACGAAATTAAGGCTAAAATATAAGGAAATAAAGTCCAAACTACTTTGGACAATAAGTCCAACTACCTTAGGAAAAGGAAAATACTAGGAAGCAAAAACAAAGTCATTCTTGGAAAGTAATTCCAAAAATCTTAGGAAAAGGAAAACATAATCTTAACTAACTAGGAAAGCAATAAATATAGTCCTCTAATATATGGAAATAAGTTCCAAACCAGTCTTGGATAGAATCATGAAAATCTTGAAAATCTTGAAAATCTTGAAGGAAATTTGCAAGCAACTTGGCACCAACTTGCACTCAACATCTAGCACGACTATTGTACCTTCTTGGACATCAAGTAAGTTCTTTTATGCTATAAAAACGTGACTTTATGTAGGACTTCATGAGCTGTAAGTTTGGACACATTTTAGGTGTCAAATTGGTCCAACAGTAGCCTGATTTGGACGTTCTTCAGAGGATGTTTCTTAGGATCTAATCCAACTCTTCTTGGACATGAATTTGGGCCATAAAATAATTATAACACCTAGATAACTCATATCCTTTATCCTTACGCTCTTCCTCCCAACTAGCAACTTCTTTGATCGTTCCTGAAGTCCAATGACCGTGTTTTGAAACTTTTTAGCTTGAGATCTTGTTAATGACCCAACCTAGAAAGACATCAACCATATGTCAGAGGCGCCATCGTGCCGCCTTCCTGCCACAACGAAGTCCCATCCAGGACAAGAATAGGGACTCGCCGAAGCGAGAGAGGTATGCGTCCCTTATTATCTGCTCACAATTTTTGTGTTTCACCCTCAGAAATAGTCTACATATTGGAGAAGCTCAGCCCAAAAGTGAAATGTCCATAGAAGATGAGGTCCGACCCGAACACCAGGAAATCAAACGCCCTCTGCGAATTCCACCAGGAACGAGGTTATAAAATCGAGGACTACATCGCTCTAATACAAGAGGTCGTGAACATGCTTCAACAAGGGCACTTGAAAGAGCTGTTGAGTGACCGAGGAAGGGCCAGCTTCACTCGAGGATGTGAACAACACCAGCCCACCAACACCACCTTCTCCAACTCGAACCATTAAAATGATCATCGGAGGGGGCGATGAAGCATCGATCAACAACGTAAAATTCACCACCACCCACAAACTCAAACGGTCGATCACTCATGAACGGTACGACGAACTCGAAGAAAGTATCATCTTCGATAAGTCAGATACCCACAGTTTGGTTTTTCCTCACTATGATGCTCTTGTTATCACTTTACACATATTAGATACAAATGTGAGATGTATTATGGTGGATGATGGAAGCGGCGCGTGCATTATCCACCCTCGGGTACTTGCATAAATGAAACTCGAGGATAAGATAGTGCAACACTGCATCACTAACCGGTTTTAACAATGCAATTGAATGAATATCTGGAGAAATCACACTCCCCATCTTGGCCGGCGGCGTCACTCTGGAAACCACATTCCATATTATGGATCAGGACACCGTCGTACAACGCCATAATATGTTGGCCTTGTATACACGCCATGAAGGCCATCCCTCCAGCTTGTACCAAGTTATCAAATTTCCACCCCATGGGGAGTATTCAGCATCCGAAGAGAACAACGCACTTCCCAAGAATGTTATTGCATCGCCCAAGATTGTACATACACCCAACAAATGAAGGGCAAAGACAAAGAGGCATATCAATTAACAGGGTCGAGGTCGAGCGGTGATGAAGGGAAGGACGTCATCAAAGAATCATAGAGGCCATGGGATCAACCGTAGAAGCCCTCGACCCCATTTAATCTGATGATAACGACCACAACAAGAAATCCTACATCGACCACAAGCTTTAGGAACCAGGTAAAATTTGTCATTTTTTACTAATAATGCAAACTTGTTTGCCTTTTCCCATGCAGACATGCCAGGTATCCCGAAGGAGATAGTGACACACAAGTTGACGTCGATCCATTTTACCCCTGGTAAGGCAAGTTAGGCGGAAGCTCAATTCTGCAATAAATGATGCAGTCCGCGAAGAGGTTGCAAAATTGTTGGAAAACGGCTCCATCAGAGAATCAAAGTACCCCCAATGGGTCGCCAACGTGGTCATGGTGAAAAAGAAGAACGTAAAATGGCGGATGTGCGTAGAATTCACATATTTGAACAAAACATGCCCATAGGACTCATTTTCGCTGCCCCATATCGACCAGCTCATTGACGCGAGAACCGAGCACGAGCTGCTAAGCTTCTTAGACACATACTTAAGCTATAATCATATCCTCATGGAAGAGGAAGACTAAGAGAAGACCACCTTCATCACCTACCAAGGAACGTATTGCTACAGGGTGATGCCTTTCCTACTGAAAAATGCGGGGGCGACGTACCAGAGATTGTGGACAAAGATGTTCAAAGAACAACTCGGCAAAACCATGGAGGTCTACATAGATGATATGTTGGTCAAGTCCAAAAGGAAAGAGGATCACATCGATCACCTGAAAGAAGCCTTCGATATACTCAGGCGATACAGAATGAAACTGAATCTTGAATTAGGCGTGAGCTCAGGGAAATTCCTGGGCTTCATAATATCACAACAAGGCATCGAGGTCAACCCCGACCAAATCAAATCTATAGAGGGAATACCGGAGAACTTAACCAGCAAAAACAAACTTCATAGACCGACTGACCGTATAGTTGCCCTGTCAAGGTTCATCTCACGGTCATCCAACAGATGGCACAAGTTCTTTGGCGTACTCAAGAAAGACTACGACCTCCAACGGACCTACGAATGCGTCGACGCCCTGAAGGAATTAAAGGCTTACCTGTCATCACCACCATTACTCTCCAAAGCAGAGCCCGGAGAATGCCTCCTCGTTTACCTGGCCATGTCCGAAGTGGCGGTGAGCGCAGTCCTTGTCCAAGAAAATAAAGGTATGCAATCTCCCGTTTATTACATTAGCAAAACCTTAGTCGACGCCGAGACAGGGCACCCCTACCTCATAATTTACCCCTGGCCTTGGTCGTAGCTTCACGAAAGCTTAGACCCTACTTCAAGTGCCACCCAATCTCGGTAGTCACGGATTTTCCTTGAGAAGCATTTTGCATAAGCCCGAACTATCGGGCAGGTTGGCCAAATGGGCCATAGAATTAAGCGAACATGATATCACATATCAACCGGGAACGGCGATAAAGTCACAAGTACTTGTTGACTTCGTCGTGGACTTCAGCGCAAAATAATGCCTAGAGTTGAAAGAGAAGCCGCCAACACCTCTCCTCAAATACAGGATCTATGGATTTTGTACACCGATGACGCCTCTAATGCATAGGGGTCCGAACTGGGACTCGTACTCGAGGTCCCGATAGGCGAAGTAATTTGCCAGTCCATAAGGTGCCCGGACATGAATAACAATGAGGCTGAGTATGAGGCCGTGATGGCAGGATTAAGGCTGGCACTCAAGTACGGAGCAAGGAGAGTTGTCCTACGCTGAGACTCTCAACATGTCGTCAACCAAGTCACATGGACTTTCCAGATCAAAGAGCAAAGATTACAAAAGTATCAGGCCGAGATCTGCAAGCTGCTGCCCAAATTTTATGAATGCCAGCTCGACCAGATCCCTCGAGCGCAAAATGTCGAAGCAGACGACCTCGCCAAACTAGCGGCGACCACTAAAAGTATAACCAGAGAAGGAAACGTGGTCACCCTCCTCCACTCATCGATTGATCAAATCGAGGTAAGGACTATAAACCTAACTTGGGGCTGGCGCAACCATATTGTTACATACTTGTAGGACGGTATGCTCCCAGATGATAAAAAAGAAGCCAAGAAGCTTCGAATGCAAACGGCTAGGTACATCGTCATCGACAACGACCTATACAAAGGACGTATGGAGGCCCCCTAGAAAAATGCTTAGGCCCAAATCATATACGGCGTGTTCTAGAAGAAGGCCACGAAGGCCACTGCGGAGCTCATTCCGGCAATCGGGCCCTAGTCAGATGTCTCATACGAGCAGGCTACTACTGGCCCACCATGAAAAAAGAGGTAGTTGACTTTGTGAGAAAATGCAAGCAATGCCAAAAATATGCCCCTATGATCCACCAAGAGGGCGAGCACCTCTACTCGGTCACCTCACCTTGGCCTTTCATCACGTGGGGGATGGACATCGCCGGCTCCCTCCCTGCGGAGCGAGGTAACATATGATTTCTATTGGTTTTAACTGACTATTTTTCTAAGTGGGTAGACGCAGGAGCATTCGCCTAGATACGCGAACAAGAAGTGATCACCTCCATATGGAAAAATATTGTGTGCCGCTTTGGCCTCCCCAAAGAGATCAGTTGTGACAACGGACCCTAATTCACCAGGAAAAGGTCGCCGAGCTCTTCGAGAAGTGGCATATCAAAAGAATACTCTCCACCCCATACCGTCCCGTGGGCAATGGGCAAGTGGAGTTCTCCAACAAATCAATACTAAACATCATGAAGAAAAAGCTCTAGAACGCCAATGGACTATGGCCAGAATTACTGCCAGAAGTACTACGGGCATACCGCACAACGCCAAAAACGAGCACAATAGGGACACCCTACTTAGTCTATGGGACCGATGCAGTAATACCAGTCGAGGTCAGAGAACCAAGTTTGAGATACTCTCACGAGAGCAGGTCGAGGAACAACGAAAGCAGAAGGCAGGACCTCGACGAAGCCGAAGAACGGAGAGATATGGCTTACATTAGGATGATCGCCCCAAAACAACAGGCAGAAATCTACTACAACAAAAAAGCCAAGGTCAGACCACTCAAAGTCGGAGACTACGTGCTCAAGTCCAAAACACAAGGAAGAAAACACCCGCGGGAGGGCAAATGGCCCATATAAAATCACGGCAGCATAAAACAAAGTGTCATTTCAACTAGAAACAATGGAAGGGAAACTACTACCAAACAACTGGAACGTCGCCCACCTCAAGTACTTTAAATTCTAAGTAAAAATGTTCTCCGAGCTGTAATCTTTTTCCTCGCCTGTGTTTTGTCCCAATTGGGTTTTCTCGGGAAGGTTTTTAATGAGGCGACTAGGAGGACATTTCAGGCTAAAGTACGAACATGTGAGGACACAGGTCGATCAGTTCATTGCCCAACCTCTCAATACTTCTCCGCGTCGACCAATGAAGGGACTAGATAGACTAGGACTGGAATGCCAGCCCGAAAACCATGTAAATTTATCCAATATATATAAGCAAAGCATAAGTACATGAAGTTCGCCCATGTTTTCGCCAAAACAATGCTGCATCAATTAAGCAAAAGTTACATTCTACCTTGTTCGAACGAACTTACATTTGACCTTGCTCGAATCAATTAAAGTGACATTCGACCTTGTCAAATTAATTAAAGTCACATTCGACTTCGCTCGAATCAATTAAAGTGACATTCGACCTCGTTCGAATCAACTTACATTTTGCAGCAACCCCTAGGGGGATGCCACTTATAACCACTAATATAATAATTATAAATACAAACATCCTTTTATTAAAATAAACTAGCAAAAAGAGAAAAAAGAAAATATGCCCATGAATAAATTTCAACATACAACATCCCAACTTAGAAAAAGAATCTCATAAAAATCTTTTTGTAATTTCAAGAAACAAATATTTTTTTTAAAAAAGAGAGAGAAAAAGAAAACGGCAACATCTATTTAAGTTAAATTAATACTTTAAAATTACTAACTGTTGCCCAGTTCAAAAACGGGATTAAATCCCTTACTTTCAAAATCTCAAATTCTGTAACAACAAACTTAATAATTTCACCAAAATATATATTGAACAAGAAGCTTACCACAAGTTTGAGAGAGTTTCTCCACAAATCCAAACCTAGGGTTTCAAATAAACTTAACCCATCTTGATTCTTGAAGATAACATTCTAACATATATTCAAAGGATAATGATTAAAACTTTTATTAAACAAATGTGATCTTGATGGTGGTGGGGAGAAAGGAACTTGTGTGGATTGAGAGTTCTCAATTGAAAAGGGATAGAACAAAGAAGAAAAAGGAGAAGATGTCTTATGAGAGAGAGAAAGAGATTTTGCTAATATAAGGGTTTATATCCAAATGGGTAGAAATTAGATATTATTTTTCTCAAATGGGTCAAAATAGATTTAAGGGACCCAATAGGATATACTAAGTCTTTTTTAATACCTTTTTTAAAATCAAATAAAGTAGAAAATTGAATTTAAGAAAAGTGATAAAACGTTAGCAGTAAAAACAAGATCACCTAAATATACATAATTTATTTATAAAATTCAGGGTGTTACAACTCTCTCTCCCTTAAATAAAATTTTGTCCCGAAATTTACCTGATGCTAGTCTTGAAATAAATGCGGATATTGCAGTCGCATGTCCTCCTCTCGCTCCCAAGTAGATTCCTTGCCAGAATAATTTCTCCATAGGACTTTCACTAAGGGGATTCTCTTGTTCCTAAGCTCTTTAAATTCATGAGTCAAGATTTGAATAGGTTCTTCATCATATGTTAAGTCAGGATTAACTTCAATGGACTCAATAGGAAGAACATGAGACGGATCAGAGCGATATCTTCTAAGCATAGAGACATGGAAGACATTATGGATCTTGCCTAATTCAGGTGGCAAAGCTAGCTTATATGCAACTGGACCAGTTCTCTAATGTATTTCATAAGGTCCAATGAATCGAGGACTAAGTTTTCCTTTATGGCCAAATATCATAATCTTCTTCCACGGAGAAACCTTCAAAAATACCTTATCGCCCACTTGATGCTCAATTTCACGCCTTTTAAGATCAGCATAGGACTTTTGTCT
>ML258523.1:24408-37939 GCA_005239495.1 Nicotiana undulata | reverse complement strand
ACAATCAGTTCATATTGATTATGAAGAACTTACAAGGGCGATGCAAAACCTTTGAATTTAGTACTAGTCAAATTTAGTACTTAGTTGTAACTTGTAAGTTGTAAGAGTTGAATTTTGAAATTTAAATTTGAAAATTGAAATACATGTTGCCCTTGCAATTTATAAGTGCAATTTTTTCCATAATCATTGTTATCTTTATATATTTTAGTATTTTACTTTATATTTTATTTAAAATACGTGTACAAAAAATTTAAAAAAAAATTAAAATATTAGGTAACCGGCCCGGCCCGTTAAACCCCCTACCCGTACGGGTTATTTTTTACCCGGATAAAACCGAACCCGTTAACAATTAACTGTAACCGGCCCGGTTTGTAACCCGTACGGTTCATAATTTTCCCTACCCAGCCCGGCCCGGCCCACCCGGTTAACACCTTTACTTTGAAGGCCGGAAAAAGTAGGAGTAAATGTTTTCCATATATCGACAGGGTAATAGGACATAACTAAAACCAAGGTGCAAATATTGGACATAATTCAGAATTACGGGGACCAAATCGATATTTTCCCTTAATTTTGCCGGGGCTTTGCTAGGGTTTAACAGAGAAATTTTAGGCCTTTCTTGTTCAGAAAAAGGGAAAGCAAATTAGCTTCCCTCAGGTCACAAAAATGTCAAGACCAGAACTTCTAGCACCGCCAGAAATTTTCTACAACGACGATGAAGCTCGCAAGTACACCTCATCTTCTCGAATTATCGACATACAGGTATGTAGCGTATTATTTTGTCTTTTTAATGGTATCTTCATAGTGCTACAGCCCGAGGCGCATTTAGTATGTTATGTCAATGTGTTGAAATAGCACAAAACGAGACGCTGTTTGATCATTGATTTAAAGAAAGAAATATAGACTTTTAAAACTTGTGGTTTAAAACAACTCTTTGACATTTGTGATCACTGAGGGTAAAATAAAATTTGAGGTTAATTGTTTCTAAATATAGAATTGTATCATTCTTTTCGGACAAACTAAAAAGAAAATTGTGTCCATATAGGGAGTATAATTTCCTAATAATGGGTGCGTATTTTGTAAAAGTATGTATTTTAAAAATATTTCAACTATATAAGAAAGCATAATGGATGCGCCCGCACTTGCTGCCAATAAAGTTATATGGCGTAGGATGCTTCTGACATTTGTTTATATTTTCTGAAAGACACAACTTTCTGAGAGAGCATTGGAGCTTCTTGCTTTGCCAGATGATGGCATCCCAAGATTACTTGTTGATATTGGTATGTGTGTATTTCTACGAGTATTTAGCAGAAATTTTTTGTAAATGTTATATAGGTGAATTCGATGGGCTGGATTTAGCATTGTTTTGATATTTGTGAATGAAACGAAGAATGGAATTTTTTTTGGTTGATATATGAGCATATTAAGGGTAAAAGAATAATTGAAGCATGTTTTACTGGTTATTCATTTGAATTTCTTATCTTAATTGCTAAGGCGTGAAATACTTCTAACGAGCATTCTGAGCTTCATGTTGCACTTAAAGATGGTTTGATAGGACTAGTTGTGGCTAGTCCCTTTCCTCTTATTAGTCAGATGTATTTTGGAACCTGTAGGTCACGGGTTCGAGCGGTGGAGGCAGCCACTAGTGCTTGCGTTAGAGTAGGCTGTCTACATCACACCCCTTGAGGTGCGACACTTTCCTTATAAAAAAAAATAGAGGTGCGGCACTTCCCCCGACCCTGCGTGAACGCAGGATGCCTTATGCACCGGGCTGCCCTCTTTTTTTATATTTATATTGTAGTGAATAGGAGAAGGTAGCCAAGCTGGGAAATCTCCTTATATCCTATACTTCCTCCAAGCATGGTTGGTCCTTCTTGTGTATAGTAAATCTTATTCAACGCTTATTGGTATAGTGATTAGGGAAGAAGAAGAAAGGAACAATTTACAAGGTGTTCACTCATCCTATGTGGAGAAAGTTTTAAAGGTTTAATTTAAATTGGAAAATCCCTAGTGTTTAGCCTTTTTAAATTGTTGAACAATCGCAATAACACAAAGTGCTTGATTGGCCTTTTATACTGCAGAATGAGAGAGTGCCTTAATTTTACTTGTGTAAAGATATATAGTAGCCAGGTTTGGTTTGTGTGCTTCTGAGTTCAGTTGGGTAGATTATATCATCCTCGACACTTGAATGGTTGTAATATCTGGAATTGTTGTTCTCATGGATCCTACCGCTTTATTTTCAAAAGAAAGACGTTCCTTTTTGCATTTTCAATTGTTTAGTTTGAGATTTCATGCATATTTCACCTTATTCAGTTGTAGAAAAACTCAAAGAAAAAAAAGAGTGATCTTTCGTTCTTTCTTGCTCTTCGAAGGTTGCGGATCAGGTCTAAGTGGGGAGACACTCACTGAGCATGGACACCAGTGGCTTGGTTGGGATATATCAGAATCAATGCTTGGTTCGTAAATTTCTTCTTGTACGAGTAAATAACTTTGATCTTGCTATAACCGTTATTGGACCGCTAAATAGTGGTTTCCATTTTCAAGATATTGCATTGGAGCGTGAGGTTGAGGGTGATCTAATTCTGGGTGACATGGGTCAGGTAGGTCACTTAGTTTCCCCTGAATGATTGCTTCATCCTACTCTCAATTGTGATTGTATGCACCTTGGTATTATTCTATATTCCTATTGCAAGGGCTGTAACTTCTTTAAAATTGTCAAGACAAGTACATGCTCCACCACCCAGAGTACATGTCTTGTCGGTTGAGAAAACTCAAAGTGCAAAACAAAAAAAGGAAATATTGTGGCAGAGTCTCGTGAAAACGTTAAGCATGCTAATGAACCTACCAAATAATGTTACAATTTACCAATTCATAGAAGCAAACCTTCAGCTCTACCCATAAGTCGCTAAGTATGATAGTCCATTTTGGGTGATGTATCTTTCTTCTCTGTTTCGAAGATATCAAGTGATGATGTTTAGCTTACAAGTATACGCATTGTAATGCTACTCTCGAATTGAGAGCTGGATATCCACAATTTCATATCTCATACTACATATTTTCCGGCAGGTCACCTATTTATTAGGTGGTGTATGTTATTCGCCGATGATATAGTTCTAATTGATGAGACACGAGGCGGTGTTAACGAGAGGTTGGAAGTTTGGAGACGGACCCTTTTAATCTGAAGGTTTCAAGCTGTTCAGCTGCGTGTCGGGAGAAGCAGACATGGACGCGAGCCTTGCCTCTCAAGTCATCCCCAAGAAAGGGAGTTTCAAGTATCTGGGGTCGGTTATCCAGGGTGGGGAGATTGATGAGGATGTCACGCACCGTATAGGGGTGGGGTGGATAAAATGGAGGCTAGCGTCTGGCGTCTTGTGTGACAGGAATGTGCCCCCGGAACTTAAAGGTAAGTTATATAGAGAGCTGGTTAGGTCGGCCATGTTGTATGGTGCAGAGTGTTGGCCAGTCAAGAATTCCCATATCCAGAAGATGAAAGTTGCAGAAATAAGGATGCTGAGATGGATGTGTGGGCAACTCGGCTGGAAAAGATTAGGAATGAAGATATTCGGGTGAGGGTGAGTGTGGCTCCCGTGGAAGACAAGATGCGGGAAGCTAGGCTTAGATGGTTCGGGCACGTACAGAGGAGAAGTCTGGATGCCCCGGTAAGGAGGTGGGAACGGCTGGCCTTGACGGGTATGAGGAGAGGTAGAGGCCGGCCTAAGAAATATTGGGGAGAGGTGATCAAGCAGGACATGGTGCGACTGTAGATTCCAAGGACATGACTCTTGATAGGAAGTTGTGGAGGTCGAGCATTAGGGTTGTAAGTTAGTAGATAGGAGGCTAGCCTGATAGTGTGTTGTTTTAGGCTTCTAGTTGCTCCGGTTGTGTCCTTGGTACTTCATTAGGGTTGTAGGTTAGGTTGTAAGAAGCTAGTCTTTGTTTTGTCCTACGATGTTAGTGGCTCTTGTTGTGTCCTTAGTATTCCATCGTCTGTGGTACTGTGCCATTGTTATTGCGTAGTTTTATTACTAGTCTCTTATTTTATGGTTATTACGTTGCTGGTGTTATCGTTCTGGGTTTCTTTGATGTTACTTTGATGTTACTGCTACATTGTCTCGTTTCATCTTATTGTGCTGAGGATCTATCGAAAACAGTCTCTCTACTCCTCGGGAGTAGGGATAAGGTTTGCGTACACACTATCCTCCCATACCCCACTTGTGGGATTTCACTGGGTTGTTGTTGTTGTTTTGCACCAGTATCAGCCTATGTACATTTCTTCCCTCTTATATAATGTGAAACAATAGTCTGCCTATAACTATGGTGTATAATTGGGATTTTCAAGGCAAAGGCATTGCAGCCGTATTCTTAGTCATTTGCATTTTTTTTTTTTTGTAAAATAATTATTTTTCTCATTGCTCTTGATAAAACTTTTGTGTTGATAAAGATGTTGCAAGTTGTCAAAGAATGGATAAATCAAATTAGTACCTGCTATTTTTCTTGCAACCTGTTCTTCTTATATGGAATGCCACAAATGATTGGTTGCATCTTTCGTAGGGCCTAGGGCTTCGACCTGGTGTTCTGGATGGTGCCATCAGTATCTCAGCTGTGCAGGTATCTTTTTCTCTCCTTTGTTGAGATCTTCAGTTTTTATCAAGTTGATAATGGTGATAGTTATCAAACAGAACTTGACAATTTAGAATCATGTATGGAATGTTATTGTTTGATTCTTCATAATCAATTTTGTGCATTTGATATGAAAATATTTAGCCTGTGCATTACTTTCAAGAGTCATGGCTTGCTGTTAACTTCGTTCTCATCATCTCCTTTGCATATGTTTTCTGGTTATGACTTCATTCGGTTCCTGTATGAATCACCTTTAGTTGTTTTTGGTGAATTATCGGTATTTAATGATTTTTTCCCCATAAAAAATCAGTATGTACCAATTTATATTGCCTCTTAACACATTAGTGCTTATTAGTTCTGATGTACATAATTTTCCCAAGCAGTGGTTGTGCAACGCTGACAAATCTTCTCATGAACCTCGGATAAGATTGAAGTAAGTAGAAAACTTCGTTCTTATTGTTAGTTGGTCAATTGTGCATATTAATCTGCTTAAGATCCATTTATGATGTCATTGTAGTAGAATAAATCATTCTCCTTCTAGCTATCTAAGTAGTATGAATTTTGCTCATAACTCCGCAGGGCATTCTTTGGTTCCTTGTATAGAAGTTTGGGAAGGGGAGCAAGAGCAGTACTCCAGATCTATCCTGAAAATCTTGCTCAGCGGGAGCTGATTCTGGGTTTTGCCATGCGAGCTGGATTTTCTGGAGGAATAGTTGTTGACTACCCACACAGGTTAGCAAGATGCTTATAAACTTGTTTTGCTGTCATTTTCGTTTTTCTAATTTCATTGTGTAATAGTTTTGAAATTGGGATGTGTTTGGCAAAGTGAACGTTAACGTGTTGAACACGAAAATGAAACGAATGAAGCAAAAGTAGCTGAAAAAAAGGTGGCAAAAAGAGCAAAAAAGATTTATCCCTTTCTTGTATAGCTGCAAAAAGATAAACGAGACTGGTTTTTTATTCTACCCTTTTTTCAAATAAAGTTATTTCTTCTACCTTTTATCATTACATGACTCTAAATGTTTTGCTTTGGTACTTAGACAAGATATTGCCTTGGAAATGAATTCCCCTGTATCAATAAGGTTAAGCTTTACAGTCAGAAAAGCAATATAGGTGTCGGATATCAGATGGATGGTGAATCTTGGAGAAAGCACACAGTTTCAGTTCATTGAAGAAGTTATTTATACTTGGTTTTTCTTCCCACCAAGAAGTTAAAATATTTTGATTCTGAAGACAAGTATCATCCTCTCCAACTCAGGACGGGTCCTTTCTGCCTTTACTCTCTCCTGTTCCACTTGGATATTTTACAAGCATCTCCTCTGTTCTGACTTTTTTTCCTTTGGTTTTGGGGGGGGGGGGGGTTTGGGGGGTAAATTTTTTTTTTTTTTTTGTCAGGAGGGGTTTTTTTCCAGGATTGGGCATTTTTTTTTTTCTTTTTGTTGGGGGGGGGGGGGGTTTGAGGCGTTAAGTATCTCTTCTTTTCTATGCAGGACTGTTTTGTTCACTGATCTGGCCATTAGTTCTAGCTTAGGTGGATAGGCTTTGTGTTCCTCAGAAGAAAAGTAGTTGCTTTTTTCTTTATTTATTCAAAAAAGTCGTTCCTTTTCTGCAAAAGAGGATTTAACTTTTACCAGATTGTATCTACATTTCATTTGACAGTTTCTAAATCTGAGTATGTTCTCTACTTCCTTTGTAACTACTTCTGAAACGTTGTATATCTTTTAAATTATCTGTGGAATCTTAGACTAAGTGCAAGTTTTCTTTACTTGATCCAGGTTTTCCGTGTGTTTTCTTACATTCTCTCAAGGACTATATGGAATCATGGAAAGTTTACATAGAATAATTGAACAACTTTCCACAAAATGATGAATTTTTTCCCACAGAATGTAACCTTCCAAGTTTTCACCAAAGCTTTTTATCCTTTCGATACCCTAAGAGGTTGTATGCGCAGCTGCACTCCTTGACCACAAAGTAGAACCGAACCTGAATTTATTGGTGATTGAGATTGCATGCTAGCTAAGTCCCAGGATATGACTACAATGCATTTTCAAGTGAAAGTTCAATTCTTTTTTATTTGGTTGCAGACCTGACACAAGGTTGTATGTTCTTTCATTGTCACAGTTCTAAAAGGAGGAAGGAATACTTAGTTCTGACTTGTGGTCCACCGTCTCTTAGCACCACTACTCCAGTGGGAAAGGGTGAAGATGGAGAGAGTTGCTCTGATGAAGACAGCAGCGAGGATGAAGAGAACCAGACAGTAAGTAATTAAAGGGCAACTGACTAACTGTGCTGAAGCTAACCAATGGCTCTTCTCCTCCCTACCGTCTGTTCTTTTTATTTACTCCTGTTACTATCTTTTCTTCTCTATCTTCTGTTACTGTCTTTGATCATCCCGGTTTTTTCGTTTCACCCTGCCTTGCAGGTTTGCATATCTGACCGGCGTAGACCTAGAAAAAAGCAAAAATTGAACAAGAAAGGCAAAGGGAGAGATTGGGTTCTGAAGAAGAAAGAACAGATGAGGAAAAAAGGGAACGCAGTTCCTCCAGATAGCAAATACACAGCACGTAAAAGAAAAGATCGGTTTTGATCCATTAGTAAGATATATCCAGATTGATTTATTTGTTTTGAACAGAACTTCAGCAGCAGGAGTTTTTATTTTCTTTTTTTTTTTCCGCGTGTATTATGTAAAGATTCTGGGATAGTCTTGTGAGACCTAAATATTATTTTTCAGCTGAGTTCAAGAGTAAACAAGATAGTCTATAGCCTTGAGGTTTTCTTGGTATTCTTTAACCCCCCCTCCCTCTTTTTTTTTCCCCAGTTGGAGGTTGCTTTTCCGGAAATTTGAAGCCTAGTTTGATCATGTAGTGTGTATTTACCCCTATCCTGGAGTTAACTTTTTTCCTTAAGCAGTAGAAGCTGTGTTTATTTTATCTTTCAAGTGGCGGGATTCATTGGCAGTTTGTTATCTCTTATTTTACCATCTACGGCGAAAGTCCCAAGTTAATAGGTAAGTGTGGGCCGAGGAAGAAGTAGTACTAGGTTTAAGTTTTCTATGACCATTTAGGGGTCGTTTGGTTGGAATACGATTTATACCGGTATAAGTTATGCCGATATAAGTTATATTGGGATAAGTTATGCTGAGATTGTTGTTTATTCATTGTTTGGTATGTTGTATTAAGAATGACAATTGCATAATTTCTAAGAAGGTATAAGTTATACCAGTGCTAATTACCCCACCTTCTATAAGGTATAAGTTATACCAGTGTTAAAATTAACACTAGGATAACTTGTACCTAGTTTTGCTAACCAAACAGGGTATTAAATTTTTATACCTTCTTATACCTCATACCGAACGACCCCGGATAGTCTTTTTGGCAGTTAAAATTAAACAACTTGTATTGTTGCCTTTGTCCTCAGGCTGGTTAATCTTGAATTTAGCCTTTTCTTCTTTCCTGCTTCGTTGATTCTATACATCTGTGTCAATGAGTGACAAAAACAGTCATGCACTTGTTAGCGATATTCAAAGGAAAAATGCAAACTTTACAACTGGTACGTTCTAGGTTGATACAATCTACCTTTTCGCGTCTTCTGTTACATTTTAATACAAATTTTGGAATTCACTACTGAGTATTATGTAGCAAAAAAACCCATCGATACTGATCTCATGCATGTTTGGTAAACAATTACCACAATACTCATGTTACAAAAAATAAATACGCATTTCGGCAAATGTTCAAGTGCTATGCATTTATATTAAATCTGGACTTAGTTTGTGACATTCAAAGGGCAAAGTCAACGCAAAATGTACACTTTACGATACATAATAGTATACATTTTAGGTTGGTAAGATTACATTTTACCTCCTTTGCGCTTCTCTTTTCCCCAACTCCATAGGCACAGATTATCGCTTTCATGTACAAAATATACATCTAGTTGAGATTGTAATTGTAGCTACTTTTTTGTTGTCAGTTGGCACTAACATTACAACTATATATGTTTTGCTCCACTCCCATTAGCCATTTTAGTTTACGTTAGGTATTTTAAATTACATTTTCTTTATGTACTCTTTAAACTAATTAAATTCCTTATTACTGTTTGACCAAAAAAGTGTGGAATCTTTTTGTTAAACTAATTTAATAAGAAGATAGAGGATAAATCCTAGCCAATGTTAATTGGTGCTAGATCGACAGATCTTAAGTAAGAGAGGCTGAATGAAATCAAGCTTACGACCTTGGTAAGGGCATGAAAGTTATTGAACATATATATATATATGGAGTAAAAACCAGAGAGAAGAAAAGCCATTGCTAATGACTAATGCTTTATTGATTCCATAACTCCCATTACAAAGAGAACCGGTAGTAAGCCTCTCAATCTTTTTCTTACAGGGTGTGTTATGTGTTCTATTCCACTGGGGGAGAGAGGATCCCCCAGCCCTCTTTTCCTCCAATCCTTCCCTTAGTATATATACTAGCCTTTTCCATTTATCCAGCGGACATTAACCTGCATACTGTGGTTGTTCCTTGATACTTCAGGTCGACCCCTTGAGCGTCGCAGCACGTATTGCATTGCAAAGATCCTCTGGCAAATCAACCTCGGTCATGGCCATGGAATGCGTCATTACTGCCTTTCATATACGCCATCACGGCCTAACCGCTTTCTTACCATCGACCCTTAAGGTCGTTCTCATGTGGTCAGATTTCGACCCATACATTTAGTCCCTCCGCCTATGGTGGTCGGCATTGGGCGAGCACGGTGGGTGGACTTTGCCAATATTAGCACAGAAATCTGAACGTTTTGGCCGAAGAGCGAACGTTTCCCTGAGGGGTAGTGATGTGACGCTCTGGATGAACTGTCAGACCGGTGTGACAGTTGGAATGACATTAAATTCGTCAGGTGTCACTATGATGCACGTTTGCTGAGCGTCGCATCATTTTTTGTGCCCCTCCCGTTACTGTTTGAAAAAGGTGGCGCTTCATTTTTGTAAACCGACGTTTCTGTCTCTATAAATAGGAGACTTTTATCCTCGTATGGCATTACTCAAATTGTTTTCAAGAAAAAATCTCTGAAAGCACTTTCTCTTTCTCGCTTGTTCATATTTCTCAAAAACGCAGACAACCTTTGTGGATGTCATAAATCTTCTTCTATATCCCCGACTTCTGCATTCTTTCACAATGGCTAGTTCTTCTTTGAACCCTAACCCAATTGTCAATGCTTCAGCGCCGGAGAATGTTTCCCCCTCCCTTGACAAGGGAGTGAGTTTAACGGAAGACGAGAGTTTTCCCTAGTTGGGGACATTCGCGAATGGGTGGCTTCGATCATGCCTCATACAGTAGGGATTCGCGAATGGGCGCATTTCCATGAGAGGTTTGGGCGCGTACACTTTGTTAGAAAGTCGCTTTGTCTCGGTCATAGCTGATAACAACACGATATGGGTCCAAGAATTACTAATCAAAATCAAGGAACGTGCGGAAACTAAAAGAAAATAAAGAAACGAAAAAAGACGTAAAATTAAAGATAGAATGAATTCAAGAAAGAATTTCTTGAATTCAAGAAGTCTATTCTTGAAGTTGAATCCTAACAACAACAATTAGCTAACGAAGAACTAATAACCTTTGGTAGAGATTTAAAAATAAGAGATAGATTGTGAAACCCGACCCTTTAGAATAACAAGAACAAGAATAAGCCTAAACTTCTCACCTTTCTTGAATACCTATAAGTGATCTAAGATTTCGAAAAGGGTTTAATCTTACCACCTTAAGTTGAGTCTTGAAGAATAAATCCAAGAGTAGCCACACACAAGAGTGCAAGAAAAATCTCACAATTTTTATTGATATTATTTATAATAATCTAACTCTAAAAACAAAGAAGACACCCTTTATATAGAGAGGGGTCACAAAATTATACCTAAAAACAAGGAAATAAAGTCCTAAAGTACTTTGGACAACAAGTCCAACTACCTTAGGAAAAGAAAAATACTAGGAAGCATAAACCAAGTCATTCTTGGAAAGTAATTCCAAAAATTTTAGTAAAAGGAAAATATAACCTTAACTAACTAGGAAATAAATAAATATAGTCCCATAATATATGAAAATAAATCCCAACCAATCTTGGATAGAATCTTGAAAATCTTGGGAATCTTGAAGGAAATTTGCATCAACTTGGCACAAACTTGCACTCAACATCTAGCACGTCCATTGTATCCTTCTTGGACATCAAGTAAGTCCGTTTTATGCTATGAAAACGTGGATTTATGTAGGACTTCATGGGCTTCAAGTTTGGACACATTTTAGGTGCCAAATTGGTTCAAAAGTTGACTGACTAGGACCTTCTATTTAACCAAAGAATTAGATTCTCTGCCAACGCTATTTTAAGAAGAACACGGGTTTATGATAACCAAAAGAATATGAAAATGACTGTAAATAGATTTGTAAATAAAAAGCAGTAATGATGCGCAAAAATAAGTATATTTCAATAGTGGTACGAATGTGTCCTTGCAAGTTATATTTTACTCTCTTTTATAGGAAATTTCTTAATATAACATCTACTCTTTTCAGTGATTGAGCATTAATGGCTAAATAATGGCATTATTGTAACGTTACAATGATTAATCGTAATTGTCGTGTGAAGATTATGTAACGTTTGACTCATTAATTGAAGATCTCCGAATCTGCCCTCTATTCTGCCTTGATTCATTCTGACCGTGTCTCTTCATCTCCCCAATCTGGTTGAGATTCCCGTATCTGATTACCTCGTGGGTTTGCTGTTATGTTCCTCTTTGTCTCGTACCTCTTCATAAAGTCTTGTCCAGTTTTCTTGTCTTCATTTCTCCACATAGATTGCTAAGTCATCATAATTAGTACACGTGTGAAGCTTATTTTTACCAATACAGATAGTCCCCCACACTTACCATTTATTTATCGATTTAATATTTGGTAAGTGGATACTCATTTATGACGGGAATATTTTGCCGCTGCTTCACTCGTACCATTGTATCCGTCTTTGAATGTTTTCGTTGCTTGTCACTTCCATTTAATGCCTGTTCCATGTGGCATCCCCAGATTAGTTCTACAATTATTTAGCGCCTTTCAGGGCTTTTTGCGGCTGCATCAGTCACGAAGTGACAACTTCAATTATGACTTTCACATCACTGTTTTTTCCATTTTTTGACGGTCGCCTTCAAGTATAAATACCCCTTTTCCTTTCTTTACTTTCATGAAAAACTTCCAACCTTCTTTATTTATTTGTAAATTCTTCATCTTCGTAAATATGTCTTCTTCAAACCAACAACCTAGAAAGGTCATTATTGTAGAAGAATTGACTCTCTCTTCTGCTCCATCACGGAGTAGGAGAGGCGGTAGGCTTAGGAGCTTATGTTCTACTCCTTCCAGGGGTTCTACTTCTTATTATTCTCCCCCGCCATCTTCTAGGTCTAATATCCCTTCATCTTCTTCGAGGGCTAGGGCTTCTAGGTCTTCATCAAAGAGTAGAGAACATAATGAATCACTTCGTGAACCGAGAGTCGATGAGATTGTTCCCGCGGAGTTTTTTTTTGCCAAGGATAGTCAGGCTATGAGTGGGCAGCTTTTTTCAATGTCATCACATGACATTGATGACCTTTATCCTACCCAAATAACAGAGGGCTTAGTGTCTCTTGTACACATGGATTGTTATTGGAAGCCTAATTTTCCTGTTGTTGTTCCTAACGATAACCAAAGGATAACCTCTTACAGGACTGAGTACTCTTTTGTCTATACTTATCCCTTCACATTAGGATTCAAGCCTCCCATCGACCCTGTTATCATTGAGTTTTGTCAATTCTTCAAAGTTTGTTTGGGACAAGTCGGTCCGTTTGGCGAGTAGTCGCGTGCCTTAGATATTTGGCCAATTTAGCTTCCGTACCCTTTACTTTTCATCATCTTATTCACCTCTATTCTCCGATGCTGTTCTGCCAAGGAGTGTTCACTCTCACGGCTAGGAGTAAAAGGGTGTTAGTTACTTTAGATGATGACAAGGATAAAGGGTGGTATGTCCAGTGTGTTGCTGTCCTTACTGCAGGTTTAGTAGGTGAAGAAAATCTCCCCTTCCCTGAGAAGTGTAACCTTGTACGTGAGTACAGTTTTGCTCACTTTCCTTTTATTTTGTTTTTGATAAATTATCAGTACCGTGACTATTTCTTTTCCTTTTGCAGCAACTATGGGAACCGTCGAGAATGTCTCCGGTTTCCGTGATTGGGTAGAAAAACTCTTATCAATCGCTCCTTTAGAGGAACGTTCATGGAAGTAACTTTCTTTGAGGTTTGGATGGAAAGTGAATACCCACGGTAAGTGAAGTTTTTTCGTTTTTACTTCCTCCCTTTTTGAGCTTTATCTGACCCCTTTTTATTCGGTAGGGTTTCCTGCTCGTGGAATTTCTGCTGCGGCTGTGTCCGCTTCAAAGCTGTCACTAGCTAAGGCTAAGGAGATCATTGTTGGCTCTTCCTCATCGAAAAGGAAGACGAGTGGGTCCCTGACCTTAGAGGATGAAGAGGAAGATGAGGGTTCGCTAGTCCATAGGTCACGTATGAGGAGGGTGGTCTCCGACGATGAGTCTGCGTCCGTTGTTGATCCTCCCGTGCCTGAATCACTTTTTGCTCCCGAAGATGCAACTCCCTCTCCTATTCCTGAGTCCGTTGATCACCTGTTCCAACAAGGTTTTGGTACCATCTCTGATGAAGCCCCTCTTGCTTTTTTCTCTCCTCCTACTCCCATTGCTATTTTTGCTCCCATTGTTGTTTCTACTCCCATGGCTGTTCCTGCTCCCCAGCCTACTTCGCCCGTAGCTCCTACACCCTCCCCTGCTTCCGTGCCTTCTGGTGTTGAAGTAGGGTCTTCCAGAAGGGGGGGGGGGGGGGGATAAAGCAAGTTACAATAGAAAT
>ML258523.1:0-24318 GCA_005239495.1 Nicotiana undulata | reverse complement strand
AGATTCCTGCGGCGGGCAACCTCTTGAAAAAGTCAGGCCAAGCAGATGTATGGTTAAAGCCATTGATAGGACCAACTGACAAGTCTAAGCTAGAAAGCCACAACTCCTTGACTTGGATGAACGAGATTGTGCACTCGTCTTTAAAGGTAAAACTTGCTCTTCCTTCATATGTACTTATATATTCTTACCGTATATAATTTATCTTTTTATATAGATCAACCTTATAGGAACAGAGTTAATGAGGAGAATCGTTCAAGTGGAGCAATCAACAAATGACTTCCAAATCGAGGCTAACAATTGGAAGGAGCAGTACGAGAGTTTACAACTTGACATGGAGGCAATGGAGGAGGAAAAGTGTACCTTGGAGCAGCGGGTTAGAGTTGTTGTAGCAGAACTGTCCATAGAGAAGGCGTCTTCTAACCAGGCAGGCAAGGACAAAAAAAACTTGGAGTCTTCCTTTGCAGAGTATCTTTCCCGTGCCACCGAAGAGATTAGGAGCCTGAAGGCCTTGTTGGATCAGAAGGAGGCATACTCTGGTGAACTTGTTCAATTGCTCACCCAAACCCAAGATGACCTCCGAATTTCTTCAGAGAAGGTCCAATTTCTGGGGAGGTCTCTTGCTCCTTTACAAGCTTCCCATGATTCTGCCGTGGCTGGTAGCGCTGAGCGTCGATAGTGGTGCCCTCTCCTCCCCCTCACAGCAATTCTGGTGAGCCCCATTTCCTTCCGGGGCCATATGTAAATATATGTTGCTCTCTTTTGTGTATGTTGTTCTATTTCAAGGTATAGCCGGGGCCTTGTCGCCGGCAGGATTATGTCCATCTTCCTTATTTCTAAAGGCTCCGTGGACACTCATGTGAGTCATGTATATTTTGGGTAGTTGTTGGGTTAACTCGTAACTGTAATCCCATATCTTAAATATTGTAGTTAGTATGTATGTATTTGGGAGACCCAAATGTTGGTATCAGTACATAAGAAAGAATGGGCTAATATCATGTATGTATGCTTTTGATTTGTCTCCTGCTAACTCGGTAAACAATGTTGTGCCAAAATATCGGGAAGTAAGTGAGTCGGGTAGGAAAGGCTAATCAGGTTTGTTTGAATGGGTTCACCCGGTTAAGCGCCGGTCGCGTCCCCTGGGGTTGGGGCGTGACAAACTTGGTATCAGAGCCTAAGGTTTTAAAGTGTCCTAGGATGTCTCGGAGCCGTGCCTAGTAGAGCCCTTCTTATCGGTATGTTGTCGACCACATCTATAATTAGGGGGCTGCTTGGGAATTTAGGAATACTACCCTTCATTGTTATTCCGTATCGTGCGATGGAGTAAAAAGTGAGGTTGTCTCTCTCTCTAACTCGTGCATTGTTTTGACTTTCAGTAAATGGCACCCAGGAAGAAAGCGCGACTCGGCCAACATGCCAATTCCACCCCAGGAGTGGCCATTGATTCCCAATTGAATGATACAGGTGAGAATAATTCCCCGACTATGAATCAACCTAATTCCTCCACACTAGGCTGGACCATCCCTATTACTACTCCAGTGGAGGGCGCCACAATCCCTCCCGTTGATATTCCTGATCCTCCTCCAGCCCCAACCTCCGGTCCCGGTATTTCTGACGGGGATTTTAGGGGAGCTATCCAAATGCTGACTCAGTTGGTGGCTTCTCAAGCCTAGAGGTCAAATATTGCCCCCACATCCTCTAGCAGGCAAGGAGATTCTTCCGGTTCCAGGCTTAACAGGTTCCTTCAGTTAGCCCCTCCAGAGTTCACAGGTACCGACCCCGAGGCCGACCCTCAGGATTTCATTGATGAGATGCACAAGACCCTCTGAGTTATGCGTGCTACTGAAACGGAGGGAGTAGAGTTGGCCTCCTATCGTCTGAAAGGGGCGGCATATTCTTGGTTTGAGATATGGGAGGATTCCCGTGAGGAGGGGAGCCCTTTGGCGAGGTGGAGTGAGTTTGCAGATGCCTTCATAGACTATTTCTTGCCCGCCGAGATTAGGGCAGCTCGTGCTTCAGATTTTGAGGTCCTCAAACAAGGTAGTAGGAGTGTGTGGGAGTATCATATGGAGTTTGTGCGCCTGTCCAAGTATGTTGTTCATATGATGCCAACTATGGAGGCTAGAGTTCATCGGTTTGTGCAGAGCCTTGGTCCCTTGGTTATCAATGAAGCTGCCACAGCTGCTCTACATTCTGACATGAATTATGGGAAGATTGTGGGATTCGCCCAGGCTAAAGAGGCTCGAAAGTTGAAGCTAAGGATGGATCGAGAAGGTGGTAGTAGGGCCCAGTCAGCGGGCAACTTTGGAGGTTCATTCGGAGGTGGGAGACCAGTTCCTCGGGATGGGTCATCAGGGCCACCCCAGTCTTATGTTCAGTCCTCATCTAGTTCCCCACCATTAGGGAATCATCATCATCAACAAAGAGGTCGCTTTGGGGCCAGTTCAGACGGCAGAAGGTTCCATCAACCGGGTCGATCAGGAGGGAGATTCCAGCAGCGGCGGAGGGCCCCATGCCCTAAGTGTGGGAGGTTTCATTCCGAGCCCTGTTACTTGGACATGCCGGTATGTTATGGATGCGGGATGAGAGGCCATATTCAGCGATACTGTCGTACATCCAGTCAGGGCGCAGGTAGGGGCACTACTCAGCCATCCAGTTCTTGAGCTGCTACATCTTCAGCACACCCTTCAGCCCGCGACCCTCCAACACCAGCAGGGCGCGGTGCAGCTAGGGGTGGAGCACAGGGCCAAAGGGGACCTAGCCGGTTCTATGCCCTGAGTGGTCGTCAGAGTGCAGAGGCTTCTCCAGATGTCGTCACAGGTATTTTGACTGTTCAATCCCATGAGGTGTATGCTCTTATTGATCCCGAATCTTCTTTATCATATGTCACTCCTTATATTGCTTCAAGCTTTGGGATAGAACCAGAACAGCTTCATGAGCCGTTCTCAGTATCTACTCCGGTTGGTGAATCTATTACGACCGCGCGGGTCTATAGGAACTGTGTTGTCACGGTGCGTGGCCGGAATACCACGACCGATCTTATTGAGCTAGGAATGATTGATTTTTATGTAATAATAGGAATGGATTGGATTTATTCATTCTTTGCCAAACTCGACTGCCGAACCAGAATTATGAGGCTTGAGTTTCCTAATGATCCAGCTATTGAGTGGGAGGGGAATAATATTATGCCGAGAGGTAGGTTTATTTCCTACCTTAAGGCCTCAAAGATGATCATAAAGGGGTGTATCTACCATCTGGTCCGAGTTGCGGACATCACCTCTGAGGTGCCTGCTCTCGAGTCCGTGCCTATTGTGAATGAGTTCCTTGATGTCTTTTCGGGTGAGCTCTCTGGGATCCCTCCAGACAGGGAGATTGATTTCGGGATTGATGTATTGCCGGGCACGCAACCGATATCTATTCCACCCTATAGGATGGCACCAACGGAATTGAGGGAGTTAAAGGAGCAACTGAAGGATCTTTTAGAAAAGGGTTTCATTCGACCAAGTGTGTCGCCTTGGGGCGCACCAGTTCTTTTTGTCAGAAAGAAAGATGGGTCGCTGCGAATGTGTATTGACTACCGGCAGCTCAACAAGGTTACAATAAAAAACAAGTACCCATTGCCTCAGATAGATGATTTGTTCGATCAATTGCAAGGTGCTAGGTTCTTCTCAAAAATTGATTTGCGGTCCGGGTACCACCAACTAAAGATAAGGGAGCAGGATATTCCCAAAACAGCTTTCAGAACGCGATATGGGCACTTTGAATTTTTGGTAATGTCTTTTGGGCTAACCAACGCCCCAGCAGTTTTCATGGACCTTATGAATCGGGTCTTCAAGCCATTTCTTGACTCCTTTGTAATAGTCTTCATTGATGATATCCTTGTATATTCACGAAGTCAAGAAGATCATGATAATCACCTCAGGGCAGTTCTGTAGACTCTTCAACAGCACCAGCTATATGCAAAGTTCTTGAAATGCGAATTTTGGCTTGAATCAGTTACCTTTTTGGGCCACGTTGTCTCCAGGGAAGGGATCCGAGTCGATCCCCATAAGATCACAACTGTAAAGGATTGACCTAGACCAACAACCCCGACAGAGATTCGCAGTTTCTTGGGTTTAACTGGATATTATAGGAGGTTTGTGGAAGGATTCTCTACTCTCGCCTCCCCATTGACAAAAATGATGCAAAAAGCAGTCAAGTTCCAGTGGTCCGATTCTTGTGAAAAGAGTTTCCAGGAGTTGAAATCGAGATTAACTTCGGCGCCGGTGTTGACCTTGCCGAAGGTGCAGAAGGGTTTGTGGTGTATTGTGATGCGTCAACGGTTGATCTTGGGTGTGTGTTGATGCAATGTGGTAAGGTTATAGCATATGCTTCAAGGCATCTTAAGAATCACGAAAAGAATTATCCGACGCATGATTTGGAGCTTGCAACAGTTGTTTTTGCATTAAAACTCTGGCGGCACTATCTGTATGGGGTCCATGTGGACGTGTTTACAGACCACAAAAGCCTCCAATATCTATTCAAGCAGATGGAATTAAAATTGAGGAAAAGGAGGTGGCTGGAGTTGCTTAAAGATTATGATATGGATATCTTATATCATCCAGGGAAAGCTAATGTGGTGGCGGACGCTCTTAGTCGGAAATCTATGGGTAGCTTGGCTCACTTGGAAGCAGGTCAAAGGCCATTGGCACGAGAAGTTCACCAGTTGTCCAGTATGGGAGTTTGTCTCGTGGCCTCTGGCGAAGGGGATGCTATAGTACGTAACAGAGCATTATCATCGCTTGTGGCAGAAGTCAAGGAATAGCAATACAATGATCCAGTGTTGGCGCGACTAAAAGAGGCAATTCTTAATCATAGGACCACAACGTTTTCGCTTAGCAAGGATGACAGTGTCTTGCGGTGCCAAGGACGATTATGTGTCCCAGATGTGGATGACCTTTGGCAGAGGATAATGGCAGAAGCTCATAAAACTAGATATTCCGTACACCCCGGTTCTACAAAAATGTATCACGACCTCAAGGAAGTGTATTGGTGGAATAGCATGAAGAGGGGTGTGGCAGACTTTGTGGCTAAGTGCCCGAGCTGTCAGAAAGTAAAAGCCGAACATCAAAGGCTCGGTGGGTTAGCAAAGCTTATAGAAATACCGATGTGGAAGTAGGAGATGATCAATATGGATTTTGTGGTAGGATTACCCTGTACTCCGTGCAAGTTTGACTCAATTTGAGTAATAGTGGACCGGCTCACGAAGTCAGCACATTTCTTGCCAGTTAAGTCCACCGACACTGTAGAAGAATATGATCAGTTGTATATCAAGGAAATAGTCAGGCTCCATGGCACTCCAGTTTCCATTATCTCGGATAGAGGTGCCCAATTCACAGCAAATTTTTGGAAGAAATTTCAGCAAGGTTTGGGGACGCAGGTAAATCTCAGCACAACTTTCCACGCGCAGACTGACGGACAAGCAGAGCGGACCATCCAAACGCTCGAGGACATGCTGCGTGATTGTGTGCTTGATTTTAAAGGTAGATGTGATGATCATTTACCACTTATAGAATTTGTTTACAACAACAATTTCCATGCCAGTATTCAGATGGCACCATTTGAGGCTTTGTACGGTAGGAGGTGTAGGTCACCGATTGGGTGGTTCGAGGTTGGAGAGGCCGAACTATTAGGACCAGATCTCGTGCATCAAGCTATGGAGAAGGTTAGGATCATAAAGGAATGGTTAGAGACTGCTCAGAGCCGTCAAAAATCCTATTCGGAAGTTCGCAGGGATTTGGAATTCCAAGAAGATGATTGGGTGTTCTTGAAGGTATCTCCCGTGAAGGGGGTCATGCGGTTGGAAAAAATGGGAAATTGAGTCCGAGGTATGTGTGGCCATATAGAATCACTCAAAGGATCGGAAATGTGGTGTATAGGCTGGAGCTCCCCCTTGAAATGTCATTGGTGCACCCGGTGTTTCATGTGTCCATGTTGAAGAAAATGGTTGGAGACCCGTCTGCCGTCGTGCCGGTTGAGAGTGTTGAGCTTAACGAAGAATTATCATATGAAGAGGTTCCGGTTGCTATTGTTGATAGGAAGGTTCGTAAGTTGAGAAACAAGGAAATTGCATCGGTTAAAGTATTATGGCGAAATCAACAAGTCGAGGAAGCTACTTGGGAAGCTGAAAATGAAATGGAAAAGAAGTACCCTCATTTGTTTGAATAAGTCAGGTAATAGTTTAGGAAGTTGTCATCTCTAAATAATTGCATTGCTTGTCAAAATTGTGGAAAGCCACCCCACTTCCTTAGTCATCCGTCCTCTTATAACCCTTTTATCTGTGCTGTATTTATGTGCTATTGTGTTGACTGATTATGTGAAGTTCGTTGAAAGGTGTTTCGTGGGCTCTCTGACAGGTGGATAGGCCAAATTACAAAGGAAACTCTGGCAAAATTTTTAGAAAAATTGGGAGTTAGTTAAATTTGGGGGTTGGCATATATTGTATTCAAACCCAAGTGATTCCCCGATCCTCATTCGAGGACGAATGATCTTAAGTGGGGGAGGATGTAAAGACCCGTAAAATCCTTAACCAAAATGACGCCCGATTAGATCCCCATGTCGTTATAAGCTCGCCGCGGTTCGGACCTTTAGGATTGAAAGGTACCCTGCGAACTTAGAGTAAAATTTTCGTGAAGGGATGCAGATATGCGGTCCACTATGCGATCGCATAACAGGTATGCGGACCGTATAGTTTTCGCATACCTGGGCAGTCCCCTTTTTCTTTTTGCCTAGTTGAGACCAGTTATGCGGCAGGTTTGCGGACCGCATAACCGAAATGTGATCGCATTTTGGACCGCAAACCTGTGTCGGGGCATCCATTTTCCTAATTTTTAAACCCGACCCCCAGACTTATATAACACCTATTTTCCATCTTTTTAGCCATTTTCTGATAATTTAGAGTGAGAAGAGAGTGGGTTCTAGAGAGAGAAGGTACCAATTCCCTCAAATTGATCCTCCATCACCACTCAAGCTTGGAACTAATCAAGTAGGACACCAATTTCTTCCCTCTAAGAGGTAAGCTTTTACCATACCAACCTTAATTTCCAAATTTTAGTTAAAATGGACCATGGATAGGTTAGTTCATGGGAATGGGGATGGAAACCTTGCATGCATGTAATCAAGTAATCCTAAGCTAGTAAGGGGAAATGGGGTAGAGTAATCATTCACTAAAAAGGGGCCATGCAATCTTAACGAACACCTAAAGTTTGAAATAATGCTCAAGTGAACTCAAGCCATGATCGTTATTCCTAATTTTGGGTTCGATTGTGCCACTTTGTGAATTAGATTGAAGGTGCTAAAAGGTCTGGTGAATTATGGTAGAAATTAAGAAAAAGCCCAATCAAGGTATGTATGGCTAACTCTAATCTTCATAGAATAAAACCGTTGGTGCTAAAATATACGGTATGAATTCCCTTGTTTGATTCTCTAAAGAGTAAATGGGTTCTATGTGTTAAGTGGAGAAATTCTTGCTTTTATGCTATTCTATGTTGCTACCATGCCGTTATGCTATTTGAAAGTATGAATTGTGATAATCATGTTCCTTCTTTTTCTATGTGTACGACTCCTCTTATGTGATGATTTTAGCTAATGTGAAAGAAGAGTTTATGATATGGTTGAAGAGAGGAATGTAACCCAAGAAGGTAGATATGCCCAAGTGCCAAGAATCGTAAACTGAATGATGAGAAAAAAAGTGAACTAAAAGATTAAAATGTTATGGTTATGTCCTAGAGTGAGATGGCTTAGACGATCGGGCAGAGATCGGACTCCATGATGTACACATGGTGGTAATCGCATTGAGAATATGATATTGATGATGTCTCACTGTTCCAAGTGGGATGGCTTGGCCGGTCGGTCAGAGATCGGACTCCATGATGTACACATGGTGGTAATCGCATTGAGAATATGATATTGATGATGTCTCACTGTTCCAAGTGGGATGGCTTGGCCGGTCGGTCAGAGATCGGACTCCGTGTGATAACGACACAGTGGTAATTATGAAAGTTTGATGATGATAATGTCCCACTGGTTCAAATGAGATGGCTTAGCCGACAGGGCAGAGATCAGACTTTGTGTGATAACGACACGGTGGAAATTATAAAGCTATGATGCTATGATGTCTCACTTAGGATGGCTTAGCCGGTCGGGCAGAGACCAGACTCCGTGTGATAACGACACAGTGGTATATTAAAAGTAAAGGCACTTGGCTTTAAAAGATTTTAACCAAAAGATGGCAAAACGGGATAAGAAAACATGGTGACTCTTATTTGTGTTTCTCTCTATTTCTGTGAATTGTTATATGAGGTCTCTAATTGTGTTACTACATGTTTGATGTTTATTCTGTCTAGAGTAAAGTTTGTTCATACATACTAGTATTATTCAATGGTACTAACGTCCCTTTTGCCGGGGGCGCTGCATCGTCTTATGGATGTAGGTGGCTCTCTAGCTGGTAGTGCTGAGAGTCGATGGTGGTGCCCTCTCCTCCCCCTCACAGCAGTTCTGGTGAGCCCCATTTCCTCCCGGGGCCGTGTGTAAATCTATGTTGCTCTCTTTTGTGTATGCTGTTCTATTTCAAGGTATAGCTGGGGCCTTGTCGCCGGCAGGATTATGTCCATCTTCCTTATTTCTAGAGGCTCCATAGACACTCATGTGGGTCATGTATGTTTTGGGTAGTTGTTGGGTTAACTCGTAACTGTAATCCCATATCTTAAATATTGTAATTAGTATGTATGTATTTGGGAGACCCAAATGTTGGTATTGCTACATAAGAAAGAATGGGATAATATCATGTATGTATGCTTTTGATTTGTCTCCTGCTAACTCGGTAAACAATGTTGTGCCAAAATCTCGGGAAGTAAGTGAGTCGGGTAGGAAAGGCTAATAAGGCTTTCTTGACTGGGTTCACCCGGTTAAGCACCGGTCGCATCCCCCCAGGGTTGGGGCGTGACATGTAAAATGTACAAAAGAGAGATAGGAATTTCACATGTTTTTCTTTGACAAAGTTTTGAAGAAAGTATTTGTATTATTTCGAACTTTCGTAATATTTTACATGTGTTTGTGTATCGTCCATAACCCTTTTGTAACTGTTTTTCTTACAACAGACTTGGTATAAACTTGTACTAGTAACTGTTTTTCTTTTGCAACAGTTTTTTCGAATTAATACAAGGGTATAACTGTTTTCATTTATTACAGTTTTTGAATAAATACAAGGTTAATGCTTTTTTCATCCGTAACTGTTTTCATTTACAACAGGTTTTGATAAGTACAAGGATGTTGTCTCATCCGTAGTTTTCATTTACAACAGTTTTTGACTAAGTACAAGGATGTGCATCTTTATCCGTATCTAATATTCTGCATTTAACCTAAACATTTGTTTATATTTACGAATATGTTTTTTGAAACATTCGTTTACATTTACGAATATGTTTTTTGAAGGTTTCTGAATCAGGCTTTGTGTTTCTATCTTTGGCTCTTTGATTTTGCGCATAATCCTTGATTTGTTTGGGATGATGGATCTTCAGGCTTGAGCTTTGACTTTTTGATTGTATTCTTTGCTTCTTCTTTGCCTTCCATACTGTATATTCCCCCAAGTGTTTGAGCTTTGAAGAATGAAATCTCGAGCACTTGACTATTCATTCCTTGTGGTCCTTTTCCTGAAAAGGAAAAACATACGGGACTCGAAGGTATATAGTTTTTAGATGATGACTGCTTAACCCTTAAAAACGTCCATCAGAAAGTTGTAACCCTAGACTAGGAATTCAGTTACTTCCTCGTGTCTATGCAAGTCTAGTATCATCATCTGGTGATGGGTTAGCTTTTTGCCTATCATCTAAAAAGGTTAGTACAATTTTAACTGTACAAAAGTAAAATTGAACATAATGATACCTGACCGGGGGTATTCCTTTTACTCAGAAGTAATACTTCTTCAAATGAACAACATTCCAACTGGTTGGTAAGATTCTGCCGTCTATAGATTCCAGCTCATAAGTGCCTTTTCCTGCAATGCCACGGACTTTGTAAGGTCCTTCCCAATTTGGATTTAGCTTTCCTGCACCAGCTTCCTTTGTCGATTGAAAGACTTTTTTAAGAACGAAGTCCCCAATTTTGAAATATCTGAGGTGAGCTTTTCTGTTGTAATATCGCTCTATAATTTGTTTTTGGGCTGCCATACGTATTAGTGCAACTTCTCTCCTTTGCTCGAGCAAATCCAGATTTGTCCTTAACTCGTCGTTGTTTGTTTCTTCCATTGCTGTTGTGAACCTTGAGCTTGGTTCGCCGATTTCCACCGGTATTAAAGCTTCTGAACCATAAACAAGTGAGAATGGAGTTTCTCCCGTGGCTGTTTTTACAGTAGTTCTCTAAGCCCATAATACTGCAGGTAGTTCGTCAAACCAGTTTCCCTTGTTTTTTTCCAACCATTTCTTTAAGTTGTTGACAATGACTTTGTTTGTTGACTCGGCTTGCCCATTAGCCACGGGGTGATATGGCGACGAAGTGATTCGTTTGATTTGCCAACTTTTGAAGAATTTCGTGATTTGTGAGCCTATGACTGCGGGGCCGTTGTCACATACGATCTCCTTTGGTATTCCAAAGAGACATATTATATGTCGCCATATGAAGCTTTTCACTGCTTTTTCTCGCACCTGTTTAAAAGCGTCTGCCTCTACCCATTTTGTGAAATAATCCATTAATACGAGTAAGAACCGTACCTTTCCTTTAGCTAGGAGAAGGGGTCCCACTATATCCATGCCCCATTTCATGAATGGCCATGGTGACACCACTGGGTGGAGAAATTCTGCTGGCCGGTGCATATTGTTAGCATATCGCTGACATTTGTCGCATTTGGCTACGAAGTTCTCAGCATCTTCTTCCATTTTAGGCGAGTAATACCCTGTTCTGATTAAGGTTCTCACTAAGGATCTTGATCTTGCATGGTTTCTGCAGTGTCCTTCGTGCACTTCCTTCATCACTTACTCCGTTTGATTGGGTCCAAGGCTATTTTCTAGGGGACCTCCAAACATTTTATGGTATAAAGTTTCACGAACTAGGCAGTACAGTGCAACTTTCCGGCGAAGTGCTTGAGCTGCTTTTTTATCTTCAGGCACGGTACCATTCTGCAAAAAATTTACAATTTCGTTTCTCCAATCCCAGGTTAAATTGTAATGTTACCTCATTTTTGTCCTGGTCGATTGCTAAATGAAATAGGTGTATGACAATTGCATTGTCTGTATTTGTTACGTCGGTAACTGCTGCGAGGTTAGCCAATGTATCCGCCTCTGCATTTTCCTCCCTGGGTATTTGCATAACTTTCCATGACTGGAATTTCCTGGCTAGGTCTCGTGCCTTTTCCAGATATTGTTGCATCTGAGCCTCTCTAGCGGTATAAGTCCCCTGCATCTAGTTTACCACTAGTTGAGAGTCACTTTTGATCACGATCTGCTCAATTGAGAGTTCTCGTGCCAGTTCAAGCCCTGCAATGACAGCTTCGTACTCTGCTTCATTGTTAGTTATGGGATAACATTTAATGGCTTGTCGTATATTTTCACCCGTAGGTGATATTAAAATAATTCCCAAGCCGGCTCCTTTTACATTAGAAGAGCCGTCAGTAAATAGAGTCTATATTCCTGGATTAGCTCCGATGAAGATTTGCAATTCTTTTTCCACTTTAGGGATTATGCTAGTATTAAAATCAACGATGAAATCAGCTAGAATTTGAGACTTTATTGTAGTCCTAGGCTGATATATTATGTCATGTTCGCTTAATTCTATTGCCCACTTAGCTAATCTTCCTGATAACTCTTGTTTATGCAATATATTTCTCAGTGGACATGAAGTCACAACAGTAATTGGGTGACATTGAAAGTATGGTCTTAACTTTCTAGCTGCCATAATTAGAGCTAAGGCTAATTTTTCTGGATGAGGATATCTAGTTTCAGCATATAATAAAGACGTGCTTATATAATAAATTGGAGATTGTTTACTTTTGTCTTCTCTTACCAGTACTGCGCTTACGACAATTTCTGCAACGGCAAGATAGACATACAACCTTTCCCCCTCTTTTGGTTTAGACAACAGCGGGGGTTTTGATATATAGGCCTTCAGATCTTTGAGAGCTTGTTGACATTCTTCAGTCCATTCGAACTGATTCTGCTTTTTAAAACTGAAAAGAATTTAAAACTCTTCTCCGAAGACCTGGAGATAAATCTTCCTAAGGCTGCAATTATTCCTGTTAGTCTTTGAACTTCTTTTTTATCAGGTATTTCATCAATAGCTTTAATTTGAGTAGGGTTTACTTCTATACCCCTATTTGATACAAGGAAACCCAAAAACTTACCTGATTCAACGCCAAAGGCGCATTTTTGTAAAATAGGGGTATAGAAGATCATTTCCAGCATCTTTCAATCACCTTCGAAATCCTGCGCAGGTATTACCTGGAGATAAACTTACCTCGTTTTTTGACTCTTCCGCTACCTCTTTTTTGTTAGAGTGTACTACTGAATTTATATTCCTTGAGGTATGCTGATCGCCTCGAATATGTTGAATTCCCCATTTGGAAGGGAATTTTATTACCTGATGTAAAGTAGATGGTATTACTTCTATGTCATGGATCCATGGTCTCCCCATGATTATGTTGTAAGCCATATCGGTGTCAATGACTTGAAATTTCGTATTTTTGATTACTCCTTCTGCATAGGTACTAAGCTCAATTTCTCTTTTTGTTATGACCGTAGAGTTGTCAAACCCAGATAAGGCTCGTGCTTTTGGGATTACTCGATCCTCCATTAGCATTTCTTCCACAACTCTCAACAAAATGATGTTGACTGAGCTACCTGGATCAATCAACACCCTTTTTACATTAGTGTCATGTATAAGTAGGTATATTACCAGTGCGTCATTATGAGGAAGCAACAATCCATTGACGTATGCATTGTCGAATGATATATTGTCTGCTTCTATGTCTTCACGAATCCGCTTCCCGTGTGTAATTGTGAATTTTGTTTTTCTTTTGCATACTACTCCGTTCACCTCCTCTCCTCCGTGTATCACATTCACTGTTCTCTTTGGAGATGGTGGTTTTGGGGGATCTTGCATGTTCTTCATATATGCATGTTTACCTTTTTCACTAAACAGTTCTGTATGATATCCCTGTTTTAATAATTGTTCTACCTCACCTTGCAACAACATGCAATATGATGTTCTGTGTCCATGATCGTTATGGAATTCACACCAGAAGTATGGATTCCTTCTGTTTGAATTCGATCTCATTTCTTTGGGCCATCGAACTTTATCGCCCATGTTTCTCAGTACTGTAATTAATTCAGAAGTACTTACATTGAAGTTGTAGTCTCCGACTCTTGCATTACCTCTATTCCGTTCCTCTCGATCCTTTTTGGATCTTGAGGAGGATGAGTTCGTATCTCTATTTGACGGTCTATATTCCGACCGTGTGTTTTCAAACCTGGAACTAGTTTCTCGTCTCGAAGGTCCCATATATGGATCGTATCTGTTCTTACCTGTTCTCCTTTCTGGTTCGGAGCGTCTAGAACCAGATCGATCTTTAGCTTTTGATTGAGCAATGGTGTCTTCTTCTATTCGTAGCTTGGTGCTGTACCTATTATAGACATCGTTCCATGTCTTGGCTGGGAATTCTCTCAAGCTTTCCTTGAGTCTTCTCGTGTCTTCTGAGCTTCTGTCATTTAAATTAATTGCAAACGCCATTGCTGCCCAATTGTTAGGTACCCTTGGTAGCAACATTCTCTCTCGTTGGAACCTATCTACAAATTCACGGAGCAACTCTGCGTCTCCTTATTTTATTTTGAATATGTCTTCCATTCTTTTTTTTTGACTTTTTGTGCACCGGAATGTGCTTTTAAAAAGGAATCTGGTCTTGCTTCGAGGGACTCATTTGGAGTGCCTCTACTTCCTGAATTTGCTAATCCGGATTGTGGATTTTCCACAGTTACGGTGTTGTTAGGAGGAGGTGTAGGTGATGCAGCTGGTAGTCCCCTCATGAAAGCTTGCAAGGCTTGAGTCACATATTCACCAACCATTTGTTTTACATGATCTTGTTCTCCTGTTTGTTCATTTCCATTGTGATTATTGTTTTGAGTCGTATATCTCTTCGGGGAATGTTTTCTTGGGACTCGTGGGGATCCTGAAGGTGATGGAACTGGAGTTACAACCCTCTGTTGGTTTTTGTTGTTGGTGTTCGACATAATTCACAGAATGTTGTTTGAGAAAAAATAGAGATTATCAGATTCCCGGTAACGGAACCAATTTGCTTAACCAAAGAATTAGATTCTATGCCAAAGCTATTTTAAGAAGAACACGGGTTTTTGATAACCAAAAGAATATGGAAATGACTGTAAATAGATTTGTAAATAAAAAGCAGTAATGATGCGCAAAAATAAGTATATTTCAATAGTGGTTCGAATGTGTCCTTACAAGTTATATTTTAATCCCTTTTACAGGGAATTTCTTAATATAACGTCTACTCTTTTGAGTGATTGAGCATTAATGGCTAAATAATTGCATTAATGTAATGTTACAATGATTAATCGCAACTGTTGCGTAGAGATTATGTAATGTTTGGCTCATTAATTGAAGATCTCTGAATCTTCCCTCTATTCTGCCTTGATTCATTCTGACCGTGTCTCTTCGTCTCCTCAATCTGGTTGAGATTCCCGTATATGATTACCTCGTAGGTTTGCTGTTCCGTTCCTCTTTGTCTCGTACCTCTTCATAAAGTCTCGTCCAGTTGCCATGTCTTCATTTCTCCACATAGATTGCTGAGTCACCATAATTAGTACACGTGTGAAGCTTATTTTTACCAATACACCTTCTTCAAAGAATGTCTCTTGGGATCCAATCCTCCTCTTCTTGGACATAAACTTGGGCCATAAAACAATTATAATATCTAGCCAATTCATATCAATTATCCTTGAGCTCTTTCATCCCAATTAACAACTTCTTTACTTGCACTTGATGTCTAATGACCTTGTTTGGCAACACTTTAGCTTGACATTTTGTTAAAGGCCGTCTTTGATATTCCAAAGCTTCATTCTTGTCCTTGAATAGATTTGAGATTCCTAGGATGCTATCAATAACCATGCCTTTCGCCTGCATTCTTCTCTGCTTGATACTTACACGGAATTGCGTATTGTTTTTGACAGGTCGGAGAGGGGAGAGAAGGGCCAGGGCCCCTACTCTTGCCTTCTGCCAACCGGCCTCCTTTGCTAGGTCGTCACTTCAGGTGGGTGTGGATGAGGGTGCTTGGAATCAGACGAATGCGCTGAATGAATCAGCGTCCGGATCTGGTCGTGCTGAGATCGTTCCTCACTCAGACCCTCCGGCTCCCATGGTTTACTTGGTGGGCGAGTCCTCTCATGGCATGGTGGAGGAGACCCCATCGAAGAGGCAGATGATAGCATCGAAAGAGGCGCCTTTGATTGATGTATCCTTGAGGGTTGATCCCGTGGGGATGGTGTCTGAAACCGTAAGAGAGGTTACTCAGGGGGAAGAAGTGTTACCCGAGGCGAGGGCAGAAGTTGCGGTCATGTTGGGGCAGAGTTTGGCTGTGGCCGTCCCTATTTAGAGTGAGCCTTCCTCATCTCAGCAGGCTCGCACCTCTTCTTTAACCGACGAGAGGTTGAAGTGCATGATGGTGGATGATTATGAGTCCGAATCGGATATTGACCCTGATGATATGAGATTATTTGAAGAGGGTTTTACCAGGGTCGAGGTGATGGCTAGTGGTCCTTCCCCTGTTCTCAAAATCTCTTCTGATGTTAACCTTCTGGAAAACACGATGGATTTGGTGGAGCAATTCGACCTTTTGCGTTCTGCCGCCGAGAGCAGGTCTCTTCGTGATCTCAGCGACTCTGGCTTGTCATGCAGCGTGGAAGGGATGGCCCTGAGGGTGAGTCTTTTTTGTGTGTGTACCCTTATTTCCTTTGCTATGTGTCCTTTCTTCATGATTCTTTTCCTTTCCCTTTTTCTCTTTATTTTTAGACTTACATGCTGGAGATTGATAGCGCTCGCCGGGCTGAGACGCGGGCCGAAATCTTTCTGAAGATGGCTGAGAAATATCACCGATTTCGTATGCATATGCAACTTAGGGAGAGGGTTGATACTCGGTCGCTCAGGGAGGAGCTGGAGAAGGAAGACGAGGACCTGATGCGGTTTATTCACCGGTACAATAAGTTAGAGGGGTTGATTAGAGTCAAAGACGAGGAACTCGAGGTGGGTAAGGGTGTCGCGGCTGAGTGCAAGGACCTTCAAGCGAGGGTGTCATCTTTACGAGCTAAGCTCGAGCAGAACAAAGCCAAGGTAGCTAGCATGAGCGAGGAGTGGACCGAAAAGGTTGCCGACCTGGAGAAGAAAGTGGCTGGGTTAGAGAGGGCGGAAGGTGCCCGTGCAACGGCCGTGGCGAGGGCGAAAGCGTTGGAAGAGACTGTGCACGTCCTTAGATTTGAACGAGAACCTGAGAGGGGGACAACCGTGATGAAGGAGGCCAGGCTCGAAGAGCAGATTGGCGATTTCGAGCAGGATGCCTCGAGGTTGGGTGATAAAGTGGCGGCTTTGGAGGCCGAGAAAGCCTAGCTGTTGGCTCAGGCCTCAGTTGTCCCTGCTGCCGTTCCTCGTCACTTGTTTGAGATGTGGGTTCAAGGTGAGGCCTATCAAGACATTTACAAAGACTTATGGATGGCGGGGAGTGTCCTTGAGGCTGCTTTTGAGGATGCTCGCTGGAAGAGGCGCGGGGTCCATCTTGCTTGTGGCTATGATCCTTCGATGCTAGAGGCCGACGGTGGTGCTGAAGTTGATGATGGGCTCTCTGACGATGGAAGTAATGATGGAGGAGATGCGGCAGAATGAGATTTGTGGTAATTTTTGTTTTGTTCTTTCGTTGGTGTTGTTCGTTGTTTTCTTTTTTGGAGGCCTGTTTGGGACTTGTGTGAAACGCTGTAAGCAAGTTCTGAATGATATTTGTTTTGTTCTTGGCTGTATGCCTGGCTCTTTTTGTTTTTCGTCTGCACTTTTTTTCTTCTTTTTGGAGTGGTCTTTCGGATTCTTTTGCGATGAGTCCCTGTTTTTAATTCGGGGATTTGGCCCGGTGCATATTCGCTTTTCTCGAGCGGAGTGATTTCACTTTATTCGGGCGATATGAATTTTGAATAATTCAAGCGAGGTTGAATGTAAGGTAATTCGAGTGAGATCGAATGTTAAATAATTCGAGCGAGGTCGAATGTAAGATAATTCGAGTGAGATCGAATGTAAAATAATTCAAGCGAGGTCGAATGTAAGATAATTCGAGTGATATCTAATGTAAGATAATTCGAGCGAGGTTGAATGTAAGTAATTTGAGCGGGGTCGAATGTAAGGTAATTCGAGTGAGATCGAACGTAAAATAATTCGAGCGAGGTCGAATGTAAGATAATTCGAGCGGGGTTGAATGTAAATTATTCGAGCGAGGTCGAATGTAAATGATTCGATCGAGGTCGAATATAAATGATTCGAGTGAGGTCGAATATAAATGATGCGAGCGATGTCGAATGTAAATTATTCGAGCGAGGTAGAATGTATGGTGTAACATGTAGAATGATTTGGAGCTGTGCGAAGAATATTGTATGCTGCTTTGCCTATTCATATTATTTGGCTAACGTTACATGCTTATTTAATGTATACATTTGAGAAATTTTCCGTATACCTAGTCCCTTCATCGTTCTTCCTGAAGTAGCCGATAGGCGGAGAGATGAATCACAAACTTGAATTTCGAGCGAGGTCGAATGTTTTAGTGGCGAGAGCGGTCAAGTTCGATTTTGGCGACTCGACCGAGGTCGAGTTTTAATAATGGCGACTTGAGAGAGGTCGAGTTTGATTTTGGCAGCTCGAACGAGGTCGAGTTTTAATCATGGCGACTCGAGCGAAGTCGAGTTTGATTTTTGCGACTCGAACGAGGTCGAGTTTCAATCATGGCGACTCGAGTGAGGTCGAGTTTGATTTTGGAAACTCGAACAAGGTCGAGTTTTAATCATGGCGACTCGAGCGAGGTCGAGTTTGATTTTGGAGACTCAAACGAGGTCAAGTTTTAATCGTGACGACTCGAGTGAGGTCATTTTTTATCATGGCGACTCGAGCAAGGTCGAGTTTGATTTTGGTGACTCATGGAATGGCGTAGGAGGGTGATGAGCTATGTTTCCTTTCGTCGAGTTTCATGCGTTGGTTTATGCATTTGCCGGGGTGATTCATAGTCTGTGTAGTTCCTTCACCGTTTGGCCTAGATAGGCCGTCGACGTGGCGGACGACGATCCTGCTGCTGGGAGGTTCATGTGGTGTATACTGCGGAGCGAGTAGCCGTTGTACACCTGTGGCGAATCATGTGGGCGAACTCTCGATACCCACGTCTTACCTGTGTTGGGACATTTTGAGTTTTCTGTATAATCCTTTGTTTATGGAGGTTGTTTCTCGTTGCTTCCAGTTCGTTCAGAACTGTCCGCCTATTATTTATGCCAACAACATGTTTCAGAGTTCTCCTCTATTTTTTGCTTCTTTGGTGAGGAATTACGGGGGCGGTATCGTTTAGTCCCATCCCCTATTTCTCCGCCTGAGCTGAGCTAGATGGTTGGTGAGCATCCTTGATCTTCTCCTTACCACTTTTGCAAAAGGAAAAACGAAATGAAGGTATAAGGGACCGTTTGTTACCTGTGCTAGCCGGTTGGCTGATGAGTGGGGTGGGGTTGCTCGCGTTCTTCTTCGGCGGTGATAGTTTCTGGACCCGATGCTAGCTTCATGCCCCCACCTCATCGCTATTTTGGATTGCGTGTTCCTTGGGTGGATGATTCGATTCACCCTTTATGCCCTCGAGTTCGAGCCCCAATTTGTCTCAGTCCCGGGCGAGCTGAAGAAACAGTAATGCAAGCCATACCATAGTCACGACGATGGAATTCATTTCAACGGCAGGTTGCACAATAAGCATCCTTCTGTATGGTAAGATTACTATGCGGGAGGTACTGACATGGAAGTACTGTCGTGGGTGTGCTCGACACTTAGGCGGCAACCTCGCTGCAATGGTTCATGCTCGCGATGTGCTTGTAGTTTCGTGTGATGCCTTCATTCTTGGTTGGTTTGCCGAATCTAGTGAGAACTAAGGCTTTGGCTAGGAAATCCTCACAGACGGCGCCAAATTATTTGACCAAAAAAGTGTGGAACCTTTTTGTTAAACTAATTTAATAAGAAGATAGAGGATAAATCCTAGCCAAGGTTAATTGATGCTAGATCGACAGATCTTAAGTAAGAGAGGCTAAATGAAATCAAGCTTACGACCTTGGTAAGAGCATGAACGTTATTGAACATATATATATGTATCTAATACCCACATTCGCGATGGTGTTATCATACAATGTGGAGTAAAAACCAGAGAGAAGAAAAGCCATTGCTAACGACTAATGCTTTATTGATTCCACAACTCCCATTACAAAGAGAACCAGTAGTAAGCCTCTCAGTATTTTTCTTACAGGGTGTGTTATGTGTTCTATTCCACTGGGGGAGAGAGGATCCCAACCCCCTCTTCCTCCAATCCTTCCCTTAGTATATATACTAGCCTTTTCCATTTATCCAGCGGTCATTAACCTGCATACTGTGGTTGTTCCTTGATACTTCAGGTCGACCTCCCTAGGCTCCGCAACACGTATTGCGTTGCAAAGATCCTCTAGCGAATCAACCTCGGTCATGGACGTAGAATGCGTCATTACTGCCTTTCGTATACGCCATCACAACCTAACCACTTTCTTACCATCGACCCTTAAGGTCGTTCTCATGTGGTCAGATTTCGACCCATACAATTACAGCTAATGATTCTAAAAAGTATTACGTTATAAGTTCTCCTAAATCAAATAACAACAACAAAAAACCTGGTGGAATCTTACAAGTGAGGCCTGTTGATACCCAATTTTTTCTAAAATTATTTTAAATTTTGCATATACACCTTCAAAATCACTTTTTATAACTATGGGAATTTTTCCATAATTTTTCCATATTTTTATCAATTTATTTCTAATTTGTCCAATACTTTTATATCCCATAATTAATCATAAATTGCATTATAAACAATTTCAAAATATTTCTTAGCTTAATGTATCATTTTTAATCCTATTACGATTTAACTATTTCACAAATTAGCCAATTTGGCATTATTTGACTATAATTACAATGGCTTTACAATTATAGCCTAATTATACATTGTATGCTACTTTAATTCAATAATTAGTCATTTCATATTTTAAATACTAGTCAATCACTTTGATTTCACCTAGTTATACTTAATTTCATTTTTATATAATTATCAGCTTTTTTATTAATTATTTACCTAATTTTAATGGGTATTTAACAAATAGCCATTCTTTATTTTAATTATAGCCAAATTACATCTGACCCCAACCCAATAATAACAGCCCAAACCCAAGCCCAATCCACATAAATCCTACCCGACCCAACCTGTGTTTTAATCTGAACCGTTGATCAATTTTGATCAACGACGCAGATAATCCGTTACCTTAATTAACCCTAAAGACCTACCCCAAACCCTCATTTCCCCCTCTCATTCTCTCGTTACACTCCGCCGTCCTCTCCTCTCATCTCTCTCAAACGCTCTCTGCTAGAACCGCCATGGTTCTCACCGGCCGTTGCCTTGCTGGCCTTTATGGTGGTCTTACCACTCCCCCAACTTCATGACTCTCCACCTACGCCGGGTATCACTGCCTTGAATCCCTCAGAGGAACCAGAAGGCGGTCCACTCACATCCCATGGTTTCTCATGCCATTTTGCGGCCATCCATGGCCGTCCGAGTAAGATCCTGTCATTTCCGGCTAGAACCAATAGTTCTTAAGCCATTCTCCTTCTCTTTGGGTTGTCTCTGGGAAACCTAACTTTTAGCCCTTGATTTTCTTAGATCTGCAATAGATCTGGGCACGTTATGAGTTATTCTCTTGTTTATTTAAAGGTTTTCCGATTTTCGCTAAAAATAACGTTTCATCTTCAACTAGGGTTTCTTAACCCCTTTCAAAATGCTTTCTCTTCTGATTTTTTGGTACTAAGCTATGATTCTTAGTACATTTTAAATGTTTGATTAAGAAATTTTTCTTTACTTGAGTTATTCTGTTAAATACCCCAATTTTTAGGGTCCTGAGTTCATCTTGGTTGCTATGTTTAGTCGATCTGTGTGTTCCTCGCAAACATCCTATGACTCTGTGATTTTTACTTACGTTTGTTTGTTAGGGTTTCTGCGTTCGATTAGTCCTGTCTATATCATGCTCTATACGAAACCTTAACTCATATTTGATACTGTTCTTATTGTGATCCTAATTCTAGTTTATTACATGCTTATTCTCATAATGTTATGGTTATTTAGTGTTATCTTCTCTATTTCTTTAGAACTGTGATATTTTCCTTAAAATTGTGGTTCTGTGAATTTCCCTTAGGGTTCTTTACTGATTTTTTTGCATATTTGTGTGACTTTTGCCTTATTTGATAATTGATCCCCTGTGATTTCGAGGGATCTCTTACTGATTTTCGGAATTATTTTCTACCTTATGTATGATGTCAATTAATTATATATTTCCTTAATTAACATGTTTTGTACCTAGCCCTAATCACATGCCCTGTTCCTTACTACTCTTTGTACGAGTGAAATCAGTCTTTCAAATTAGTTCTCTTTCCTTTTTCTACTACTGTGACATCCGTTTGAACTATGACTCCTTAATTGTGGGGAATACTTGTATTGATTGGATTCTAATTGTGTTTACTTATATAATTATACACTTTACTTGATTCCTTTCCTTATTTTTACCCTTGTTACTGTTTGGGGTGATTCCTTAACTAAAGGAATTCTATATACTAAATTGATTTTAATTGAGGTCTATTTCTATAATTGCTACTGAACTATTATTCTTACCTTATTTTTCTCTGCGTTCTTTTCAAACTATGTATACTCTATTAATTCATTAACACAAACACACGAACACATAGTTCAAAACTCTCTCTTACACAAAAACTCTCTTCTGCTATATTTTTCTCTGGTTACTTGCTCCTATTCGAAGTCATCCGGTTGCAAACCAAGGCTGAATACTGTACTCTTTGGTTCTTCACTCTGTGTTTTCTCTCTTCTATACTGGTATGTCCCGATTTTAGTTTAAGTACCAAAAACAATATGTTTCTTTTGCTACTTCAATTCATCCTATTTCTAATATGTTTCTACTTATGGTCTTGTTGTGAGGTTTGTACTTAATCTGGTTGCATTATTATGTACCCCATCCTCTAGACTCATCATGCTTATAAGATGTTATTCCCCTTCTAGTATACCTCAATTGATTCTGCCTACTTATGTTTCTTTGATTATTGGCATGAACTTTCTGTGACCAAAACAATTCATACCTTATGTTATGTAATTTTTAGTAATCCTGGAGTTTATGATATCTCCTTAATCCCTGGATACCCCCCTAGCATATTCTGTACTTGAGCATTCCTAAAATTATGTACTTACCTATGTGCCCTATTTGTCCCCAATTCCCCATTACCCCTATTCGGTGTTGCTGAACCTACCTTTGTTCTGTGCTCTTTGGCTATGTATGAACTTGTTTTGGGTGCTATGTCTGGGCTGTTGCTTATTACTCTACTCTCTTTTTC
Source organism: Nicotiana undulata (assembly GCA_005239495.1). Lineage (NCBI taxonomy): Eukaryota > Viridiplantae > Streptophyta > Magnoliopsida > Solanales > Solanaceae > Nicotiana > Nicotiana undulata. The sequence continues at coordinate 1,605 of ML258523.1, read as the reverse complement.
AAAAGCTGTTCTGTCACATAACTCTGTAGTCCTTTACAAAATCTTTCAAACAAGTCTATTTTCAAACTGTTTTCCTACTCAATCTTGTCAAATTATATCAAGCACTTTCACTATATTCTTAGACCCTTTAGATTCTGCCCCTTATGTGTGAGCATTGCCTTGGGATCCTTGAGCTCCCTCTGATCTTTGACGCACAAAACTTGGCATTTCCACACTGCACTTATTTTACCTTGGCTATGAAATCTGGGTGTGAGCACTGCCCGGGATCCTTTGAGGTCCTTAGGGAACTCTGACACACCCGGATTATGAGAAAGCTTGTGAAACAAGTATTGGAATTGAGGATCTGAAACCTGGGCTTATTATGAAGGCTCCCTATAGTTAACTTCTTCTTTTATTACTTTTAGTTATGAAATTCATATTCAGAGGTTTGTAATAATTATTGTAAAGACTCTTTGGGGATCGATAGTAAAATGGGATGTGTACTATGCATGCTATAACTATTAAAGGATAGAAAACATGTCCTTAGGTTTATATTCTTAATTGCGCAATAGAAACCATGTTTAGGATTCATGCATGCATTAGAAACCATGCCTCTTAGGTCCTATGTCTCTTGTTTTCCGGCATGTGCATTCTTATATCGTTTATAAATTCTTGTGTTAAAAACATGCTAATAATTAGTGCTTTGCCAATATGTCATACGCTGCCATGTACATTTAGAAACCATGCCTTAGGATAAAAACAACGCTAATAAACAGGTTGTTCCATCCCTTCTGCATATTCTGAAAGCATGTTCAAGTATTGCAACACTTATGCATTTAGTAAATCCAGCTTAGGTCTTGCATCTATTTCACTTTGCATTTCTTTTGTGCATTAGATATGCTGCCATTAGGATTGCATCCACATCCGCTTAAGCCTCTCTAGTTAATTATGGATAAAAACTGAGTCATATAACTGGTAACAATTCCTGAATCTTGGACATTTAGAACAACATGTTTAGTAACATAATTCAAATGGTTTCCTTAATAATCATGGTAACTACTGAAGCACTGTCCCACACCTAGGCAAGCCTTAGGAGTTTAAAGTTGTTAAAAATCTAAAAGTCTACTTCTTTATGTATATTGCTTAACCGTCAACATGTTAAATCAGTAGGCAAACTGATTAAGACTTCCTTTCTGAGTTATGTAATCTGCCTCTGCTATTATCACTAGGACACTATGCCTAGGATCTGAATCTGGACCTTAATTGTGTATGAGACATGTTGTTTATGTGTACTGTGTGTTGAGGAATACTTGAGCCTTTATCTGCTTTCCATGTTTTCCCCTTATCTGCAGTCCTGTTTGTTTATTATATGTCGCCTTAGTATTTTTCCTTTAAATCTGAGGGTCTACCTAGCACCTCCTTTCTAGGACAGAAGTCCCAAAATCCTCTGGGACTGATAGGAAAGGGACGGGAAACAACATGCAATAGAATTCGTGACCAACACGCGCTTTAGTTACCTTCATAGGGTGGGAAAAGGTAGAATATGGATATGATGATCGGTGATATCACGACCCAAAACCGGTTCAGGTCGTGATGGCACCTAACGGCGAGGTTAGGCAAGCCAAC
>ML258521.1:2858-45162 GCA_005239495.1 Nicotiana undulata | reverse complement strand
AATCTCGGCTTGGCATCTTTCTTCGCCATCAGATAGCGAAGCGCAGCATGATCCGTAAACACAGTTTACCTTGGATCCCAAAAGATAATCTTGAAACTTCTCAAAAGCATAGACAATTGCAAGAAGCTCTTGCTCCGTCACTGTGTAGTTCATTTGGGCTCCATTGAGAGTTTTGCTTGCATAGTAGATGAGATGAAGAATTTTGTTGTGCCTTTGTTCCAGAACCGCACCAATAGCTACACCACTGGCGTCACACATAAGCTCAAAAGGTTGAGACCAATCCGGTGTGACAATAATAGGGGTCGTGGTGAGCTTTGCTTTAATCTCCTCAAATGCCTTGAGACATTCATCATTGAACACGAACTTGGCGTCTTTTTCAAGGAGTTTGCACATGGGATTTGCAATTTTTGAAAAATCCTTGATAAAACGCCGGTAGAACCCTGCGTGCCCAAGAAAACTCCGGACGCCTTTCACTGAGATTGGAGGTGGAAGTTTGGATATGATCTCTATCTTTGCCCTGTCGACCTCAATACCTTTCTTTGAAATTCTATGCCCCAACACAATTCCTTCATCAACCATGAAGTGACATTTTTCCCAGTTTAGCACAAGATTGGTTTCTTCACACCTCTTTAGCACTTGTTGGAGGTTGTTAAGGCAATGCTCAAATGAATCCCCCTCCACAGAAAAATCGTCCATGAAGACTTCCAAGAAGTCCTCCATCATATCAGAGAAGATAGACATCATACAACGCTGAAATGTGGCTGGGGCATTGCACAGCCCGAATGGCATTCTGCTAAAAGCAAAAGTGTCGTAAGGACATGTGAAGGTTGTTTTCTCTTGGTCTTCCAAGGCGATGTTGATTTGGTTGTAGCCAGAGTATCCATCAAGGAAGCAGTAAAAAGATCTTCCCGCTAGCCGATCAAGCATTTGATCAATAAAAGGCATAGGGAAATGATCTTTGCAAGTAGCGTTGTTCAGCTTCCGGTAGTCCATGCACACCCTCCATCCGGTGACCGTCCTTATCGGAATAAGTTTATTCTTTTCGTTGTGGACCACCGTCATGCCTCCTTTTTTAGGCACACATTGCACTGGGCTCACCCACAGACTATCTGCAATTGGATAGACTACCCCGGCATCCAACCATTTAATAATCTCCTTTTTGACCACCTCCTGCATAGCGGGGTTCAATCTCCTTTGGTGTTCTACACTTGGCTTGCTCCCCTCTTCTAGCTGAATTTTATGTTCACATATTCCGGCGGGAATTCCCCGAATATCTGCTATGGTCCATCCAATTGCCTTCCGATGCTCTCGCAATACTTTTAGCAATGCACCTACCTGCACATCATTCAAAGAAGAAGACACGATTACAGGTAAAGTAGTATTTGGACCAAGAAATTCATACCTCAAATGTGCCGGAAGTGGTTTGAGCTCTAGATGTGGTGGCTCCATGATTGAGGGTTTGGCGGGTGGTGTCACGCGATTTTCTAGGTCAAGAGAAAGCTTCTTCGGTGCATAGGTGTAGGACCCTTAACTTTCCAATGCATTAACCATCTCCGCATAACCCTCAATGTCTTCAACATTGAAATTCACCAAAATTGCTCCCAAGGCCTCACAGAGGCTTTCTCCTACCAGTTTTATTTCAACGACATCCTCTACCTCGTCTACCACATCAATCACCAAAATCCCTTTATAGGCACTTGACAATTTCAATCCCCTGCTTGCTTGGAAAGTAACCTCTTCATCATTTACCCGGAACTTGATTTCATGTCGCTCCGAATCCATCAATGCTCTTCCCGTTGCTAGGAATGGTCTCCCGAGGATAATTGGAATCTCCTTGTCGACTGCACAATCCAGAATGACAAAGTCGGCGGGAAGAAGGAACTTCCCCACCTTTACTAGAACATCATCAACAATTCCCACAGGCTTCTTTATAGTTCGGTCGGCCATTTGCAAGCGCATGCTAGTTGGTCTTGGCAACCCCAACCCCGCTTGCTTGTAGATAGCAAGAGGCATTAAATTTATACTAGCACCATTGTCACATAGTTCTCTTGCAAAATCCCTTAGCCCAATGGTACATGGGATAGTAAAGGCCCTCGGTCTCCCTTCTTTTCAACAGTTGATGTAGTAATTATTGAACTAACCCGGTGAGTCAAATTTACCACCTCATTTTTCGTTGATCTTTTCTTTGTCATCAAATCTTTCAAGTATTTGGCGAACCCCGACATTTCTTGGAAGGCTTCCAAGAATGGAATATTCACAGACAATTGCTTCAAGATCTCATAAAAAATTTTGAACTTCCCATCATCCACTTGCCTTACAAGCCTTTGAGGAAATGGAGGGCTAGGACTAGGAATTGGTGGAGGAGATTTTGGGGTCTCCTTCGCCTTTTCCACTGCTTTCCCTTTCTTTTCCCTCTGAATCTCATCCTCTGAGGGAGCTTTTTCAACTTCCACTACTTCCGGAAACTCATTCCGTGATTCTTCTTCTAGATCCCCATGCTCAACATCAACCACCTGCTCACTCTTGTCTTGGAGTACCTTACCACTCCTTGTTGTGATGGCCATGCAATGAGATGTCGACCCACCTGGGCCGCCCTTTGGGTTTACCACCGTGTCACTCGGAAGTGTGCCTTTTTGTTTGGGGGTTTGTTCTCTTGAGAGGTCCCTCATTTGCATTTCAAGTTTTTGAATCGAAGCGGTGTGTGAACCCACCACTTCGGACATGTTCTTCATGGTTGCATCACTTTTCTCTTGATTTTGCAAAATTCGCTCTAGCATCCCTTCCATCTTAGACTCGCTTGACGATTGTGAAGAAGTGGAATATTGTCCTCTAGGTGGTACATAAGGATTGGAACTCCTATTGGAATAATTGTTGTTGTTGTTGTTCCACGATCCTTGCCCGCCTTGGTCATTGCGCCAATTTTGTTGGCCTTGCCCTTGCGGGTTTGGCCTCCAATTATTGTTTTGACGATAACCGCCTTGAGAATTTTGCACATAATTAGCTTCCTCCCAATCTTGACTCCCCATGGATTGCGTATCCTCCACCATGTTTACTTTCTTCATTTGATTCTCCTTGAGCATCTTGGTTAGGACATCAACATTTGTGGCTAAGCCCGCAATCAATTGGTCTCTCTCTTGATTTTCCTTGACCATGTTGGCAATGGACGGAGTCCCATAAGAAATTCCCCCAGTTGTGTCTTCTGAGTGCCAAGCTTGATTGTGCTTAGCCATCTTATCTAGAATTTGGGTAATTCTAGCAAATGATTTATCCATGAAAGATCCGTCTGCGGCATTCTTTGCGATCGATTGGGAGAGTGGGTCCAAACCCATGTAAAATTTCTCCATCAAAATGTGTTCCGGGAACCCATGGTTCGGGGATCTCACCAAGTACAACTTGAACCTATCCCAAGCCTCATGTAAGTGTTCCCCCGGTATTTGCTTGAAGAAGAATATCTTATCTCTAAGCTCAGATTTCTTGCTATCCGGGAACCACTTTGCCCAAAAGGCTCGAACAAGCTCGGGCCATGAAGTGATGGTTTGAGGAGGTAAGTTTTGCAACCACTTCTTCGCCTCTCCCGCCAATGAATATTTGAACACCCGTAACCTTAATGCATCATCCGTGATGTTATTTTGCTTGTGCATGGCGCACACACCCAAGAAGTTCCTTAGGTGTTGCGTTGGGTCATCATCAGTAGAGTTATGAAACAATCCTTCTGCCTTGAGCATTAGGATCATCCCATGGTCCACTTTGAATGTTGATGCACCAACTGCTGGTGGGAGGATGGCATTTGAGTCATCAATGTATTCCTCAATATCGGCAAAAGGATTCTCCTCTTCATCATAAATTTCGGCCATTATCACCTGGGACACTAATACAAAACAAACAACTTGTGATGGAATAGAACAAGATATAAAGTGAAGTTCACACTAACTAGTAATTTCAAACCGTATTTCCCCGGCAACGGAGCCAAAATTTGATACGCTCAAATTACANTGTGGTTCTTAACTCAAATCGAAATTCTATTCCATTAGTGAACCAGAAAATGGGGATTGATAGTTTACTATTTTAAAGAAAGAGTGGTAACAAGGGAAACTAATTTAGGATGTAATTAATACGGGTAAAATAACCAAGGTTGTTTCCCCTCTCATGAAATGTAATGCACGTGGGTATTAATATGATATATTTCTAATGGGAAGTTCTTGATATGCAAATGATTCTTATGATAACTATCCTAGATTTTCCAATACTAAGATGGTATTTCCTCTTTATGATTTTTCCAAATATAAAAGAGTTGCAATAAATCCGAATCACTTGTTGCCAAATAAAACCAACTTATTCCTAAGTGATTCTATTAAACGAGGTTTAACGCCTCGAGTCTTTGGTATTTACTCTTACCACTTCTAACCCGCTTTTCCAAGCTAAGATAAAATTATGGCATAAGTTAATGTTTGCAACCATTAACAAGAAATATAAGACGAAGAGTAAACACATATCAACTACCCATTATGCATATATTCAATGGCAAATACCCAAATACATAACACCCATTTAGGGTCCACAACCTCAGTGTTTAAGTTTAGCTACTCATCATAAATAACCAAAAACAAGTATTGAATAGTGTCATGAATGCTTACAAACCACCACTTCCTTCCTCTAATACTTCCAAAAGGTGAAGAATATTTAATGAGAGAATGTTGTTCAAAAGCTAGACAAGACTGACCCACAACACCAAGGTAAATCCTTTTATAGTGGGCAGAAAATTCGGGTGAAAAACATACAAAAACACCCTTGTCGGGCTGATATGCGATCGCATTCCTGTCGCATAACAGGGATGCGATTCGCATCTTCATTTTCTCCGTCGCATGTCAAAACCCTAGGTCCCAGAGGTTCATCGCATGTGAGATGTGCGGTCCGCATTGATGATATGCGATCGCATTCATGCGTCGCATTTGCAGTGTGGCTTCAGACATCAGATGGAGATGCGGTTGAAATGCGGTTCGCATCTGGGATATGCGGTCGCACATTTGATCGCATTTCACTTCTTAAATTTGACTCAACTTTCTGTTGCGATATGCGATTCCTATGCTTGAAATGCGATTCGCATGTTGCATATGCGATCGCATTTGACCATTTTCCTCCTCTTTTCACTTCTTTAACTCTCTTTTGCATGGTCTTGAGTGTTTACACCTTGTGTACTGCAAAATACCAAAATTCTATGATTAATAAGGGTAAATGCTCTTGAAACGAGCCATAGTTTAAGCACTATGGTATTAAATGTACCGAAATTCTCCGGCAATCAATTGCTATATTACGACCTCGACTAATCAAACTTTCCCTAGAATTTACAACTCATTGTTAGAATCTGATTTTATTGATGAAAATAATATATCTGATGTGTGTAGGTACCTCTCGAGATTGAAAGAACAAGATCACTGGCGAATCCAAGATTGAGGATATTGCGGAAGAATAAATGAAGCATACTCAATCTAATACGATCTTTATGATATCCAAAACTAAGGAAACAAATAAAGGATGATGAAAGAACGACGGAGTAGATTGCGAAAAGAATAAAGGAATCAAGCAATCAACGACACCAAGAATCTCTCACGCGGCTAAGTCGGGAAAGCCCAAGATCCTAGGAGGATTTCAGCGCCATCGTCTGGAAAGCCCAAGATCCTAGGAGGATTTCAGCGCCATCTAAGGAAGCCTTCAGTATCCCTTTTTTCCCTAGGCGTTGCGGAACATCCTTATTCTTGGAAAATCAATCTCTTTCCAAGGATCAAATCTCTTGGGTTGGCAACGTCTCTTCAGCCGTCTGAGCTTCCTCATATATATAAACTCTCTTGTACATTAGAAAGATATACTTTGATCGAACCAATTACCCTCTCTTTGTTCTACTACATACAAATATTATAGCTCCTAAAAAATCTGTTGTGTAACAAGTTGGAGAAGAAAGAGAGAAAACCACTGGATAGGCATTGTATCAAAAAGAAATCGATAGTCATTGAAAGATAGCCATATGTGTAAACTACACCATCTCTGTATTCTCGAAGAACATCATTCACTGAAAGAGAACACCCTTGCAACCCAAGGGGACTAGAATAGGATTCACATTGAATCTGAACCAGTATAAAATTTCGGTGTCTTTAATTCCTGCACTTTTATTATTGTCTTTACTTTCTGCTGTGTTATTACTTCGCTACTATTTCTAGTCGACTAATTACATAACCAGTCAACTAGTAAAATAAATAAAAATAGTGGATTCACCCCCCTCCCTCTTGGACTATCAATTGGTATCAGAGCCTCGCTCACATTTTACTTTTGCTTAACAGCTTGTGAGAAAAGATCATGTCCAATCAAGTCATTATTGGAGCACTTTTCCAGGAAGGAACATCCCAAGTGAGGCCACCATACTTCAACGGTCAACACTTCTCTCACTGAAAAGTGCGCATGGAAATCTACGCAAAGTCCTATGATGTCAAAGTATGAAGAGTCATCAAAAAGGGAAACTACCCACTACCAGTTGCTTCTACGGCTCAACCCCCTGCTGATCTTGAAGACATTAATGCATACACTAAAGAACAAATGGCTATTTTTCAAGTTAACGCAAAAGCAAGAAATTTGCTTTACAATGCTATCAGTGGTGAAGAATATGAGAAGATATCCAGCTATGATACATCCAAGGAGATGCAGGATAAACTTGAAGTCACTTATGAAGGAAAGAGCAAGGAAAGAGAAACTCACATCAACATGCTGGTGCATGACTATGAGCTATTTCAGGTGAAAGAATCTATCGAAGAAATGTTTTCCAGATTCAGCAAAATTATAAGTGATCTAAAACCATTTGGAAAACCATACTCCAGTGGTGACCAAGTAAGAAAAATCTTGAGAAGCCTACCTACCACATGGAAAACGAAAGTCGTCGCTCTTGAGTCTCAAGATATGAACAAAATGTCATATGATGAACTTCGGGGAGAACTCATAGCCTTTGAAAAGACCCATCTGAAGAAAACTACTCAAGAAGAAAAGAAGAAGACTGTAGCTTTCAAAGCTACAACTTATAGAGAAGAAAGCGATATAGATGATGATCCTGAAGCTCTCAAAGAAGAAATTGCTCTCGTATCAAGAAACATGGACGGACTGATGAGGAGATACAGAAACACCAAGAAAGGCAAGTTCCCATCCAAACGTACCAGACAATATGGAGAACATGATAAAAATGATGGAAAATGCTATGAATACGGAAGATTTGGACATGTTCAAGCTGAATGACCTGAACTCAAAAGAAAAGTCTCCAGAGGATTCAACAAGAATAAATCATTTGGAAGCTGGAGTGATAAAGACATTTCAGAACATGAAGAAGTAGCCAACTTGTGCTTTATGACAATTCTTGAAAATGACATGAAGAAAATCTCTAGATGCTGGACATACGAGGATGACTCTGACAATGAAGAAAAAGATGAAAATGAAAATTGTTTCATGGCTCGAGGTGAAACAAGTGAGGAACACCACAGAAGGAGTCGCAAAGGAAAATGGTATTTGGACATTGCGTGTTCCTATCACATGACAGGTGACAAGAACCTGTTTAAAGAAATTACAAAAATTGATGGAGGAAATGTGAAATTTGGTGATGACTCAAAAGGAAAGATAGTTGGTACCGGAACTGTTCTGTTCAACAACAATTGCGATATCACTTAAGTTTATCTTGTGGATGGACTCAACTACAATCTCCTTAGTATAAGCCAGCTGTGTGATTCAGGCTACAAGGTAAAATTTAAGAAAACAAGTTGTGCCATCGAGGACGAATCAGGTAAAACAGTTCTTCCAGGTAAAAGGTATGGTAATGTTTACATCCTTGATGGTTTTGAAAATATAGATGGTCATATTTTCTTAACTTCTATTTCTTATGATCCTTGGCTTTGGCATAAGAAACTTGGTCACGCAAGCATGCATTTGATAGATTAGCTTTCCAAACAAGAACTAGTTATTGGTTTACCCAAATTAAATTTTTCTAGAAATCATGTATGCGATGCATGTCAAATTGGTAAACAAACTAGAAATTCTTTCAAAAGCAAAGATATTGTCTCTACTTCAAAGCCTTTACAATTACTACATATGGATCTGTTTGGACCTATTAGAATTGCCAGCATTTGAGGTAAAAGATATGATTTTGTTATTCTTGATGATTACTCACATTTTACTTGGGTGATTTTTTGTCTCACAAGGATAAAGCCTTGAAAATTTTTGAGATCTTCTGTAAAACGTTTGAGAGAGAAAAAGGATCTCTCATCACTACTGTGCAAAGTGACCATGGAGGAGAATTTGAAAGTCGAGCTTTTGAAGACTTCTGCAATGATCAAGGATATACTCACAACTTCTCTGCATCTACATCTCCTCAACAAAATGGAGTGGTTGAACGGAAAAATAGAATTCTACAGGATATGGCCAGAACCATGTTTGTTATAACATTCATTGCCAAATCACTTTTGGGTGGAAGGTGTAAGTACTTTCTGTCACATTATAAATAGATGCCTCATTAGACCTATCCTGAAGAAAACCTCATATGAGCTATGGAAAGGTAAGCGTCCAAACGTAAGCTATTTCCATCCCTTTGGAAGCAAGTGTTTCATTCACAACAATGGTAAGGACAATCTTGGAAAATTTGATCCAAGATGCGACGAAGGTATTTTTCTCGGTTACTCATTAAATAGCAGATCCTTTAGAGTGTATAATAAATGCACCATGTGTGTAGAAGAATCTGTGCATGTTATTTTTTATGGGAATAACACTCGGACCGAGAAAGAATTTGATGCAGGTGATGGTGAACAAATGCAGAAATCTTAAGAGGCAAACAAACCTCAAGAGTCAACTAGTAAACCTGTCAACATTGAAGAGTCGACTAGTGTAATCAACAATAGTCAACTTGAAGAATCAAAGGAATAAATTACCTCTGTTGCTCGTCTAAATGAGTGGAAGCATGAGTCTGAGTATCCTCAAAAATTCATCATTGGTGATCCGAACAAAGGGATGAAAACAAGAGGAGCTCTCAAAAAGAAGGCCAACATAGCCCTGATATCTCAAATTGAGCCAAAGAAAATTGAAGAGGCCTTAAAAGACTCAAGTTGGGTGCAAGCTATGAAGGAAGAACTTGATCAATTTGATAAAAATCAAGTATGGAAACTGACACCCAAGCCAGCAAATGCTCCAGTTATTGGAACAAAATGGGTTTTCAGAAACAAGTTGAATGGAGAAGGAAAAGTCATCAGAAACAAAGCTAGACTAGTCGCTCAAGGATACTCACAACAGGAAGGAGTCGACTACGACGAAACCTTTGCTCCTGTAGCTCGATTGGAATCTATAAGAATTCTTCTGGCATATGCTTCCTTCAAAAGATTCACACTATTCCAGATGGATGTTAAGAGCGCATTTCTAAACGGATTCATTGAAGAAGAAGTTTATGTGAAGCAACCCCCCGGATTTGAGGACTCAAAATTTCCCTATCATGTGTTTAAATTGACCAAAGTGCTATATGGACTAAAACAAGCTCCAAGAGCATGGTACGAACGTCTCAGCTCATTTCTCTTGACAATGGATTCACAAGAGGTAAAGTAGATACTACCTTGTTCATAAAAAGATCGTCTGAAGGTAATCTCATTATTCAAGTTTATGTTGACGATATTATTTTTAGTAGTACTAATCCTCTTATGTGCAAGGAATTTTCTGATCTTATGCAAAGTGAATTCGAAATGAGTATGATGGGAGAACTAACATTCTTTTTCGGACTACAAATTCAACAATCTGAAGAAGGGGTCTTCATATGTCAAGCCAAGTACACCAAGGAACTAACTCAAAAGTTTGGTATGGAAAATGCAAAAACTATTAGCACCTCTATGAGTCCCTCAACTTATCTCGATAAAGATGAACAGGGAACATCTATTGATGAGACTAAATATCGAGGAATGATTGCTTATCTTCTTTATCTAACTGCCAGTCGACCAGATATCATGTTTAGTGTATGTAAATATGCCAGGTTCCAATCAGCTCCAAAGGACTCATATGACAGCGGTTAAGAGAATTATTTGATATCTCATTGGAACTACCTCATATGGATTATGGTATCCTCAATCTAACACCTTCACATTAGAAGGATTTTCAGATGCTGATCTTGCAGGTGACAAGGAAGATAGGAAAAGTACCAGTGGAACATGTCAATTGCTTGGCAAAGCTTTAGTATCGTGGAATAGAAAGAAACAAGGATCAGTCTCATTATCCACAACTGAAGTAGAATATATAGCTATTGGACAATGTTGTGCTCAGTTACTTTGGATTTCACATCAACTCGGTGACTATGAATTTTCTTTTAAACCTATTCAAATTTTTTGTGATAACTCTAGTGCTATTTGTCTTTCTAAAAATCATGTGCATCATTCTAGGCAAAGCATATATATATTAAACATCATTTCATTAGAGATCATGTACTCAAGGGAAATATTAAAATAGCGTATGTAGGAACAAATGACCAATTAGCTGATATTTTCACTAAGCTCCTATTAGAAGAAAGATTCTGCCTGTTAAGAAAACTTCTTGGAATAATGTGCATTAGAAATAAAAATTAGGACCAATATGTCATTATCCGACTTATGTGTGCCAAAAGTTTTTATTACTTTTTGTAATCGTTTACTGCACCTCCGATTTTCCTCTTTTTTCCTCTCTTTTCACATCAATTGCAGAGTTCAAATAAGGAAACCCAATCATCAGGTCTTCTCACCTGACAACCCTTCCTTTTCTGCACTCAACCGTCAGAAAACGCCTTTTTAATGCCTAAGTCTTTTTTCAATCAATATCATCTCCTCCAAGTAGAAAGCCCTCTTAGAAACCGTCTCTTCCAAAACTCTATTCAATGGTTAAACACCCTAAAACTCCTTCCGCCTCTACCAGAAAAAGCATCCGTTCAAGAACCAAAACGCCTGTTCAACCTCCTGAGCAAGTAGACCTAGGGTCCGAACAATCTGAAGGTTTTGCCTCTCCTCAGGCTGACCTCTCTGATCATTCTCAACCTTTAGGAGAAAAAGCTTTAGAGAAACGACCAATGGAAGAAGCCCCTGTTTTGCTTACTCCAAAGAAATCAAAAATTGATCTTTCCAGCGCCCTAGAATCTGACCTAAACTTCTGGGATTCCTCAAATAGAGAGTTCTTTGTCGCCCTGAAGGACAAACCTATTGCTCATGGGAGGATAGTCAATCTTGATGATATGGAAGCCCTCAATTGCAAGGTAAAAGACCTTTTTGTTTATCAGGGTTGGTCTAAGTTTTTCTCTGTTCCTGTTCCCAAAGTTTTTGAACCCCTTGTTAGAATTTTCTATGCAAATATTCGGTCTAGTAAGCCTGATAGGTTGGAATCCTTAGTGCTATGGAAACGTATTTTCCTTGACTGTGCTTTATTTGACTCAATTTTTCAATGCAAGTGTTCTGGTTTTCCTATGCTCTTCAAAAAATCCTGGCCTGATGATTTTGAAATTTCCTTTGATCAAGAAAAAAGGTGCATTGCTGAGTATCCCTTTGATTCCCTTCCAAACAAATTAAGCCCTAGTGATGTGAGTTTCGAAACCCGTGTTCTAGCTCATATTGTTGCTACCTCTCTGCTTCCTCGCACTAGTTCCTTCTTCACTTTCTCTCTTAGGGACACCTTCTTTGTTTACTTCCTTGTGACTAAACTCAAAATCAAGTTGTCCTCCTGGGTTATTAATTTCACGATTGAGAGTGCTGGAGACCCCACTAGTCTGCCTTATGGTATATCCATTACCCACCTTCTGGTAGCCCACAATATTCCTCTCTCTAACTATCCCTCTATTATGGTTTCCAAGTCTTACAACTCTAGAGCCTTTGTCAGTATGGGGTATGTGTGCATTCAAGGGTCATGGGTCAAGAAACAAGAGAGTGAAGTCAAGCCCGCACCAATCGAATCAAAATCCAAACCCTCTGCCTTTCCTCCTAACCAAAGTGATCCTGATTTGGATGAAAAGTTTCAGTGCATTAGCTCTCAACTTGTTGAGATTAAGGATCTCCTCTCTGCCACTCAGTCTACTATTGATGACATCCATACCATCTCCAAGGAAAAGGGATCTGATGTTTCTAAAATTCGAGTTGCAGTTCTCAGGGTAAGGGGGAATGTTGTCAAGGCATTCAAGAAGATTCATGACAGGTTTGATGGAATGAGCATCTCGGCCACAACCACCTTTGATCAGATGAAGGAGGTGATTTGCAATACTCTTACATATTTTCTGCGCTGTTAATTTGGATGTTTCAGACAAATGTTTTTGTGCTTGGACTGAGTCACCAGTCAATGGATGTTGTTTTAAACTCTATGACTACAAAACTCTCTACTTTTATCAATCATCTTTTGGTTTTCATTCCCTCTTTGTTGATGTCAAAAAGGGGGAGAAAAGAATATTTATGTAATAACACAGGTACAACTATTCGGGACAAGTCGACTCTAGCGGAATTGCAAGCTACGCATACAGATCAAGTCGACTACAACACTTTTTGAGGGGGAGCACGATCGAGTCGACTACAACAACTATTGAGGGGGAGCAAAACTAGTTGACTATCATAGCCCTCTATTGAGGGGGAGTAAATACAGGGAAGTTAGCTGATGTTTATACATATATTATTTTGTCATTATCAAAAAGGAGGAGATTGTTAGAATCTGATTTTACTGATGAAAATAATATATCTGTTGTGTGTAGGTACCTATCGATATTAAAAGAACAAGATCACTGGCGAATCCAAGATTGAGGATATTGCGGAAGAATAAATGAAGCAGACTCAATCTAATACGATATTTATGATATCCAAAACTAAGGAAACAAATAAAGGCTGATGAAAGAACGACGGAGTAGATTGCGGAAAGAATAAAGGAATCAAGCAATCAACGACACCAAGAATCTCTCACGCGGCTAAGTCTGGAAAGACCAAGATCCTAGGAGGATTTCAGCGCCATCGTTTGGAAAGCCCAAGATCCTAGGAGAATTTCAGCGCCATCTAAGGAAGCCTTCAGTATCCCTTTTTGCCCTAGCCATTGTGGAACATCATTATTCTTGGAAAGAATCAATCTCTTTTCAAGGATCAAATCTCTTGGGTTGGCAGCGTCTCTTTAGCAGTCAAAGCTTCCTCATATATATAAACTCTCTTATACATTAGAAAGATATACTTTGATCGAACCAATTACCCTCTCTTTGTTCTACTACATACAAAAATTGTATCTCCTAAAGGATCTGTTGTGTAACAAGTTAGAGAAGAAAGAGAGAAAACCACTGGTAAGGCATTGTATCAAAATGAAATCGAGAGTCACTGAAAGATAGTCATAGGTGTAACTACACCATCTCTGTATTCTCGAAGAACATCATTCACTAAAAGAGAACACCCTTGCAACCCAAGGGGAGTGGACTAGAATTCACATTGAATCTGAACCAGTATAAAATTTCGGTGTCTTTAATTCCTGCACTTTTATTATTATCTTTACTTTCTGTTGTGTTATTCCTTTGCTATTATTTCTAGTCGACTAGTTACATAACCAGTCAACTAGTAAAATAAATAAAAATAGTCAATTCACCCCCCACCCTGGACTATCACCCATTAGGTAACCACCATGGTGGAAGTCACGACCCTAGATCCTTTCATTTGAAAAACAACCCAAAACCAAAAATATTGTCCTTAGTTTTATACTTGCATACAATAGAACAAAGTAGAAGTAGAATACCAATCAATATTGTGGAAGAGTTATTTGAGTCAAAACAAACAATCAAACTAGATATACACCTAATCCTATTTCTAACTCCCTGTGGATTCGATCCCGACCTTCGTTGGGTTTATTATTGCATCGACTGCCTCGCTACTTAATTGTGGTGTGGGTTTGGCTGAGATCACTGCACTAAGGTCCAAATTAGATGCAACGTTCGTTGATGCTGAGAAAATGGTGGCCCGATATAAGGCTGATGTGGAGGTAGCTTAGACCCACTTAAAGACAAAGCATGAGTACATAAAGTGGTTATCGCGGAGAGAGACCCTCGAAGAGATCCATGCCCGAGGTTTTGATCTATTTGCCAAGATTGAAGAAGCTAGGAGGCTCTAGGCCAAGGCAAAGGAGCTCTACGAACCAGGGGGCCCCAATGGATCTGAGGGTTCCAAGGGCTCCGACGGTTCTGGCTACGAGTCAGGCCCCGGTGAATACATGGCTAGATGCCTTAGTATTTTTTCAGTTTTTCCTTATGTATTTTTTTTGTTTATTTTTAAGCCATTCTATCGGACCTTAATAAATATATTTTGGAGTATATAAAAAATTTCCCTTTTTAGCAATACAGCGTGTCTTTACTTTTCCTGCATCTACTTGCAATTTCTATTTGCGTATTAATTTTTTATGCCTTAGCATTAAATCAGATGTAGTTCTAGAGCATCCGTTTTATTGAGGTTCGAACGCAGCCTGACTTTGATGCAACTTTGGTTTACTTGTGGCTTCTAAACCTCGGTGAGATTGAAGGTTTTTAAAATGCTTACGTGTTTTTGGATGATGTTTTTGTCGAGTATAACCTTTTAGTAGGTTTCGAATTTTCGTAAGGGCCTTACTTTCTGTTTATGGACTTCGGGTTTCTCCGAGCCATTTTTAGGATGGCCATAGCCTCTTATATTCCGGCACCGCCTAGTGGGTTTAGTGCCTCCAGGATTCGGTAGCCCCGGTCGTCCGATGTTTCATTGGGTGACAGTCCCCGAGCAGGGGTAGCCGGTGGGCTTTAGGATCCAGGATCTAGGAAGCAAAATGTGTAGTAACAAAGTGTAAGGGAAGTAGAAATTTCTTTCATTTCTTAATATGCAAGGTACATGATCGAAGGCGCATAAAACGTGTGTCGTGGCTAGAGTGTACTATGTGAGCACCGCTCATGTGACCGTTTGACCCTTACAATGAATCCTAACCACCAAGACTTAGCTTTTGGCACATAAAATTTTCTTCTTCCCTTGCTAAAGATCTTAATCTGGGGGTAATGGCCCCAAGTATTTGAGGGTGAACTCGTAAGGGCTCGGATACTGTTGACCTGAAGCAAACGATCATTGATTCCGATTTGAAACCAATATTCAAATATAAGGTAGCACGTTTTACTGTTGCCTTGTTAAAAACCTTCCCTAAAAATCCATTTCAGGACAAAATTGGTTCAAGGGAAAAAGAGTACAACACTTACTTTCAGACCTAATAGCCATGTCCGTCCTTAGCTGATTACCTGCATACATTAGTCTGATTTATAACATGATTAAAAAGTAATTGAGTCTTTACCTTAGTAATAGTACCGCAGTGTGTAACGTTCCAATTGTTTGGTAGTTGTACGTTGTTCCCTGCTTCGAGTTTATTTGAGCCTTTGCCGGTTATTTCAACAACTCGGTATGGTCCTTCCCAAATGGGTCCTAGTTTCCCTTCGTTCGGGTTCCTGGTGTGTAGTGTTACTTTTTTCGACACCACGTCTCTGACTTGAAAGTGTCGAAGACCAGATCTTCGGCTGTAATACCTTTCTATTTGATACTTCTGGGCGGCCAAACGGACTGGGGCGGCCTCCCACCTTTTATCCAATAGTTTCATGCTCGTGATCATGGCCTCACCATTTTCTCTTCAGCCGCATAATGGAACCTGAGTCTCGGTTATCCCACCTTGACTGGTATTAAGGTTTCGGCTCCGTAGACTAAAGAAAATGGGGTGTCCCCGATGCTCGATTTTGAAGTTGTACGGTATGCCCATAGGACTTCGGGCATGATCTTCTTCCATTTCCCTTTTGAACCAGTCAACCTCTTTTTCAGGTTTAGAAGTAAATTCTTGTTCATTGATTCCACCTACTCGTTCCTACTAGGATGATAAGGCATCGATAGTATCTTCTTGCTCTTATGGTCTTCAAAAAGCTTACTCACCTTGCTGCCGATGAATTGTTTTCCGTTGTCGCAAAAATTCTCAGCCGGTATCCCAAATCAACATATTATGTGGTTCCAGATGAATCCAATGACTTCTTTCTCTCAAACCTTTTCGAGCGCTTGGGCCTCAACCCATTTGGGAAAATAATCGGTCATGAATAATATGAATTGAGCTTTACCGGGTGCCCATGGGAGGGGACCGATGATGTCTATTCCCCACTTCATAAGTGGCCACAGGGACAGGACCGAGTGGAGCATTTCTCCTGGTTCATGGATTATCGGGGCGTCTTTGTCACTCTTCGTATTTGCGTACAAAGTCATTTGCATCCTTCTCCATTGCGGTCCAGTAGTAGCCGACCTTAATCAGTTTCTAAACCAATGATTTTGCCCCCGAATGGTTCCTGCAAGTGCTTTCGTGAACTTCTCTCATGGCGTACTTGGTCTCTCCTTGTCCTAAGCATCTATCTAGGTGGCCAAAGAAAGTATCCTGAACAATGCCCCTTCGACCAAGCTAAATCTGGCAACTTTGGTGCACAGGGCTCTCGATTCTTTGGGATATGAAGGCAATTTTCCTGTCTTCAAGTAGTCTATGTATTTGTTTCTCCAATCCCAATTTAAACTTGTTGAGTTCACTTCGGTGTCGCCTTCTTCTATCACCGACTTCATTAACTGCACTACTACTCTTGAACTGAATTCATCATAATCGACCAACGACCCCAAGTTAGCCAGTGCATCTGCCTCAGTGGTTTGATCCCGGGGTACATTTTGCAGGGTCCATTCCCAAAATTGATGTAGGGTTAACTGTAATTTGTCCAAGTACCTTTGCATCTATTCTTCTTTTACTTCAAACGTCCCCTTAACTTGATTTACCACGAGGAGGGAGTCGCACTTAGCTTCGATCACCTTGGCCCTAAGGCATTTATCCAATTCTAGACTTGCAATCAGGGCCTCATACTCGGCCTTATTGTTAGTCAATTTCACAATTCTAATAGATTGCCTAATGACATTTCCCGTAAGCGGTTTTAATACGATTCCTAGCCTGGACCCCTTTGCGTTCGAGGCACCGTCCTTAAAAATGGTCCAGATTCCCAAGGTGGTCCCTGAGGTTAATAGTAATTCCCTTTAAACTTCGGGTATTAAGGTTGGCGTAAAGTCGGCCACGAAGTCTGCCAAAACTGAGATTTTATGGCGATTCGGGGTCGATTCTCTATATTGTACCCGCTAATTTCCATGGCCCATTTGGCCAACCAGCCCGAGAGATCGGGCTTGTGCATGATATTCCTTAGCAGGTAAGAAGTCACAACACATATGAGGTGACATTAAAAGTATGACTTTAGCTTCCTGGAGGCGCTTAGCAAAGCGAGCACGGATTTTTTGTTCTTCCAAAGCTTGTTGGCATTCTAGGGTCCAGTAAAAGTTATTCTTCATCATTAATAGTGAGAAGAATTGTTGGCTTTTGTCCGAGGACCTCGAGACGAACCGGCCTAAGAAGTCCCCATTTCAGTCTTTGATAGGCCTTGACGTCTTCCACCATGGTGAAGTCCTCTATGGCTTTATTTTGTCGGGGTTGATCTCAATTCCCTAATTGAATACCATGAACCCGAGGAATTTGCTAGATCCGACCCCGAATGCGTACTTCTTCGGATTTTGCTTCATGTTGTATTTCTTTAGCATGTCAAAGGTCTCCAGCAAATGTTTCAAATTGTCCTCTGCTCGCAGGGACTTGACCAACATATCGTCAATATAAACTTCCATTGATTTTCCTATTTGTTTTTGAACATCCAGTTTACTAGGCGTTGGCGGGTGGCATCGGCGTTGTTTAATCCAAATGACATTACGTTATTACACTAGGCGCCGAATTTAGTGATGAAATAAGTCTTTTCTTGATCATCTGGGTCCATCCGAATTTGGTTACACCCGGAGTAGGCATAGAGAAAGCTGAGTATCTCGCGTTCGGCCGTTGTGTCGATCATTCGATCGATGTTGGGCAAAGGAAAAGAATCTTTAAGTTATGCTTTACTAATGGCTTTATAATCTACACACATTCTTAGCTTATTCCCTGTTTTAGGTACTACCACTATGTTAGCTAACCGATCCGGGTATTTAACTTCTCGGATGGATCCTATTTTCAGAAGTTTGGATACTTCATCCCTGATGAACGCATGTTTGATCTCAAACTATGGCCCCATCTTCTTCTTAACTGGGTTGAACTTTGGGTCCAAACTCAACTCATGATAGGTAACCTTGGGGGGGATCCCTATCTTGTCAAGATGGGACCAAGCAAAACAATCTATGTTAGCTTTAAGAAAATCAATAAGTTTTTTCCTGAGCTCGAGCGTTAACCTCGTGCCAAGGATACCTTTCGATCCTGTAGGTGTTCGATTAAGATGAGCTGCTCCAACTCTTTGACCGTCGATTTAGTGGCGCCGGTGTCATCAAGATCTATGAACGCTCTCAAGACTCCATAATCATCCTCCTTGTCTACTTCCCATTCCTCTGATTCAGCCGAGGTTGGCATCAATTATTGCTATTTAATTTCTTCCTTTCTGGTCAGCTTCGTGTTCCTTGATGTCGAAACCGCGGGTATTGGGATTACCTCGCCGGCTGCGAACATCTCCTTTATGGATGTCTGCTCTCCGTAGATCATCTTGACTCCTCCCGGTGTAGGGAATTTCAATGCCCGGTGCAAGGTCGAGGGTACCTCCCTCATGTTGTGAACCCACGGCCTTCCTAATAAAGCGTTATACCTCATGTCCCCTTTGATCACGTAGAACTTTGTCTCTTATATTGTCCCAGCGGTGTTTACTGACAGGGTTATCTCCCTTTTAGTGGTTTCTCATGCCATGTTTAATCCTTTTAACACCCGCACTGCTGGCACTATTTGTTCATGTAACCCCAATTGCTCCACGACCCTTGATCTGATGATGTAGGATGATCTACCTAGATCAATCCACACACGTTTAACTTGAGATTTATTGATAAGTACAGATATTACACGCGCATAATTTTGAGGTTGCACGATGCCCTCGGCATCCTTGTCGCTGAACGAAATGGTTCCTCTGGGACATAGTCTCAGGTGAATTTTTCCCTTGTGATAGATACTTTATTGCGCTTTATCATTGGTCCTTGGGGGACATCGACCCCTCCGATGATCATGTTGATGACGTATTGGGGCTCCTCTTGTTTGACCTGTTTGTTGGTATCCCTGTTCCTGAAGTGGTTTTTGGCTCCATCACTCAGAAACTCTCGGAGGTGCTCGTTGTTGAATAATCGGGCAATTGTTTCTCTCAACTATCAGCAATCCTCGGTCCTTTAACCATGAGTGCGTTGATACTTGCATATTAAATTAGGATCTCTTTGGGTAGGTTTAAACTGCAATGGTCGGGGCCACTTGGTCTCTTTGATGCTCCTAATGGCTGACACGATGCTGGCAGCATCAATGTTGAAGTTATACTCTGATAATCTCGGTGCTTCCCTACTTGCAAGTGGCCTGTCAAAACCATTTTTGCTCATTAGACCTCGGCCACTAGGCCCTCAATCACCTCTCTTTTTGTTACTTGTAGGGTGATGCCCGAACCATTTCCCCTTCGGTCCGTGTTGTATGGTTGGTTCCGATCCTGGACCGGCCTTGGCTCATGGTCAATGGCTCTCTTAGACCTGTCGTCGACCTTGATATGGTAAACAGACCCAGAAGAAGCTCCGAGTTGCTCATCCTCGACCCTGATATTTGACTTGTACCTATTTTGGACGTCAGCCCAGGTCACCACCGGGTACTCTACCAAATTTTATTTTAGTTGTTAAGAGGCCAAGGAGCTTCGGGGGTTAATCCCCTGAGTGAATTCCTGAATGGACCAATCATCTGCAACCGGAGGCAGGTCCATTTGTTCCATCTGGAACCTTGACACGAACTCCCTGGGCATTTCATTGTTTCTTTGTTTAACCTTGTAAAGGCCTGACTTTCTGGTCTCGACCTTGATGGCCCTGACATGGGATTTCACTAAAGTATCTGTAAGCATAGCAAATGAATCAATGGAATTTGGGGGTAAGTTGTGATACCATATCATTGCTCCTTTGGACAAAGTATCCCAAACTTCTTCAGTACCACCGACTCGATTTCATCGTCTTCCAAGTCGTTCCCCTTGATTGCGCATGTCTAGGAGGTCACATGCTCATTTGGATTCGTGGTTCCGTTATATTTGAGGATACAGGCATACGAAACCTCTTCGTGATTGGCTTCGGTTCTACGCTAGGAGGAAAAGGTTTTTTGATAAATTTATTGGTATCCGGCCCCTTCAATATCGAGGGTGCCCTCAGGATTTGATCGACCCTAAAATTGTATGTTTCCACCTCTTGTCATCAGCCTCAATTTTGTTCTCACGTGACTCTACCCGCTTCATTAATGCTTCAAGCATTTTCATTATCTCGGGATTGACCTCGGACTCGGCTTCACTCGATCTCTCAGTGATTTGTTCATTTCTTCGGGTTCTTTCCCAGGATTATTCGAGCTCGACCCCGTTGGGGCTTGGGTTTGAATCAGCAGTTGCGCGTCTATTGCCACATGTTGAGCCTGCAACATTTCAAAGATTAGCCATAGGCTCACCCTATCACCTTCGCCTTCAGTTTCTTTTCGAGTTGTTAGTCGGGGTCCCCCGTGAATGCTATTTTCGAGATCACTTGGAAAATTAATGTCGATTTCCACCTGTGAGTTAGCATCGACCAGAACGGCAACTGGGACACCGTTGGGATCGGCAGGAGGCACCTCATTGCTAGGCACCAAATTATTTTTTTCGCCATGATGACCCGACTCAACATCAACGTTCAAGCGGACGGACTGAGAACTCAACATTTTTGTAGCTGACCTAAAATTAAGACTTTAAAGAACAAGCATAAAATATGGTGTGTTATGCAGATTTGTATCAAATCACCACTATTATCTTTATCCCTACGGTGAGCGCCAAACTGTTTACCCTTAAATCGGATAACAGTTAAATTTGTATGCAGTTTTAAGGATATGTGGTTTGATTCAACACAAGTAATCAAGGATATTAGATAAACGAGTTAAAGACAAAATAAACGATCAAACCAGTTGTAATGTTATTGCCTAGCCCGAACCTAGGTTGAACAGTACCTCGTCCTCGATTGGACCCTTGGCTCGAGCCCAGTAGTAAATGAAGAACAGAACAATTATATAAGAACTTTAGCAGTGGCTATAAAGAGGAGGAATAAACTTGAATTGCTTTGATTTGCATGTTACAATATGTGTGTTACAAAATAAAAACTCTCCCTTTATATAGTAGAAGAGTTTCATCCTTAGTATAAGTCCAAAAAGGGTAAAAATGTTCCTTTCTCGTTAATTACTGATTCGTAACTGCCATTGAGCGAGATCTGCGTCGTGATATCTGGTTAGGTACGAATATCATGGCCCTGTATCCGTTGTGTGTGACCATTTACCGTGTTTCTCGAGGTCTTAGAACTCATTCTGGGTCCGGGAGCGTCGCTTTATCATGTCCGATGATGAACACATCATTCATCTTTCATGGATCTCGATACGAAGGGCTCCAGCCTCGATTCCAATCTCGTGCATCCATGCCCTTCTTCCGTTTTCTTCACCGGGGAATCGAGGTATGCATTATCACCAATTTTACCCGTATACAAGGAGTCCTCTCTATTCATATGTGAACATATCGTTGACTATCCTTTATCACAATTTAGAGCAATTGCACTCATATATACTTTTGAGAATTGGACGAATCCATCTCTTGTTTTTATGGAGGTTAAGTTTTATTCCCCCTTCCTGCATGTATTCTCTTTTGGATTTTAATATAAAGGGTAGGGGTTCAAGCCAAACCCCCCTCCACTTCAAGGCGAATTTTTTTAAGAATATATATATATATATATATATATATATATATATATAATATGCACCCCTTAGTTTGATAAATACATATAGTTTGATAAATATGTTTTTGTTTGTACAAGTGTGTATATCATATATGTGTCAAACTAAGGTTCATTGAAAGTGAACTAAAAAGCCCTATGCAAATAACTGAAAATTCGAAGAAAGGTATAAGCCTTCTACATTGCGAGCAACATCGTTTTTTATTTTTTCTGTATATGAACATGGCATAGAAAGAGTAGAGGTTCGGCTTGGTCCAAACTACAAACTATGTATTTGTAACTATCTAATCGGTCATTATGAGCATTTTACACTTCGCTCGGCTATTTGAGGGCATGAGTAGCTCCGTGTGATGTGTTATGACTTACATGAATCGTCGATTATGGTTTTCAGGTTATTCGGGATTGATATGGAAGAATGATTCGCATCTAGAAGCTTTAAATCTGAAAGGTTTGACCAAGATTTGACTATTGAGTAATTTATCTCAGAATCATATTCTTATTGTTCGGATAGCTTCCTTAGGTTATCTCGGGCTTAGTAGCGTGTCCGGAATGTAATTTGGAGGTCCATGGTGGAATTAGGCTTGAATTGGCGAAATTAGAAATTTGGTAATTTTTGGTCGGTAGTGGAAAATTAGATATCGGGGTCGGAATGGAATTCCAGAAGTTGAAGTAGGTTCATAGAGTCATTTGTGACGTGTGTGCAAAATTTGAGGTTATTCGGACATGATTTGGTAGGTTTCGGCATCGTTGGCGAATTTCGGAAGTTTAGAAGTTCTTAGGCTTGAATCCGAGGTTAATTTGGTATCTTCATGTTATTTTGCGTGATTCGAAGGCTCGACTTAGTTCGTATGTTTGTATATGTCTCGTTGGTATTGTTGGTTGAGGTCCCGAGGGCCTTGGGTGTGTTTCAGGTGGCTAACGGGTTGATTTTGGTGTTAAGGAACTGTTGTTTCTGCTGGTGTTGGGCTTCTGGTGTTTTTCCGCACCTGCGGATGGGGAGCCGCAAGTTCGATGGTCGCAGGTAGGGAGAGAGGGTCGCGGATGCGGAAATAGGCGGACTAGAGCTAGAGCGCAGGTGCACAAGAGAGAGTCGCACCTGCGAGCCCGCAGGTGCGAGATTTAGCCGCAGGTGCGGAAGCTGGGCGAGTAAGTGGATTCCGCAGGTGCGAGTTTGGGGCCGTAGGTGCGAGATTCCTGGGAAAAAGGTATAAAATTCACACTTCGCGAATTTTTGGTCATTCTTCACCATTTCTATTCGGATTTGGAGCTTTTTGGAGAGTTTTGAAGAGGGAATCAAGGGGGTTTACATTGAGATAAGTTACTTGAGCTTAATACTCGTGATTATGGTAATTTTTAGTTGTTTAATCATGTAATTAGTAGAAATTAGGGATGAAATTGAGGGGATTAGGGCTTGGTAATTGGAGAGTTTGATTTGGGGATTTGAGGGGTCAAATGAGGTCGGATTTTGATAAATTTGGTATGGTTGGACTCATGAGTGGATGGGATTTCTAGTTTTATAACTTTTGTCGGATTTCGAGACGTGGGCCTGGGTGTCGGGTTTGAACCGAATTCGGGAATTTTGGTCTAATTTGATAATTTTTCATGTGGAATTCATTCTGTTAGCGTATATTGATGATAATATACTGATTTAGGATAGATTCGGAGGATTTGGAGGTCGAGTCGAGAGGCAAGAGCATCGCGGGCTAGAGTTTTGACCAGTTTGAGGTAAGTAACGGTTGTAAATCTTGTCCTGATGGTATGAAACCCCAGATTTCGTATCATTTTACTATTTTGAGGTGACGCGCATGCTAGGTGATGGGCGTGGGCATGCACCGTTGGGGATTGTGACTTGGTCCATCTTGTAGCGAATGTAGAGTTGCGTATGTTGTTTGAAATTGTATAATATCTACGTGTTTAGAAAGAGTTTCTATAATTTGGGATAAATGCCATGTTTGGGCCTTTTGCCAATACTGTTTGGACCCTTAGGTGCTTTTCTTACTATCCTTTCACTGTTTTCGATTGAAAATCTACACTCAGTCATGATTATACCTGTTTACCGCATAATTAAGCTTTATCACTCTGTTTTGATGCATATAAATATTGTTTTGGGCTAAGTTCCCTATTTTTACTGAAATGCCCGAGTGGATTGAGAGGTTTATGACTGAGTAAGGTCGTGGGCCTGATTTGTGAGGATATGATATGGGATCGAACTGCATGCTTCATCATGTTTATGATAGGCCGAGGGCCTGAGTGATTTATGCCATGTTTTGGCCTTATATAGCGCTTGCGCTGAAGGAGGCCCTCCAATCTGTACACACCCCCAGTAAGTGCACGTACCTAATGAGTGCGAGTGTCGAGTGTCGAGTGATGAGTGACTTGGAGGCATGAGTGAGGATGAGGTATTCCCGAGGGGCTAATACGAGTGATTATGAGGTATGCCCGATGAGCTATTTATGAGTGACTGTGAGGCTTGCCCGAGGGCTGTATATGAGTGATATTTTGCCCGAGGGGCTGTATATGAGTGATATTTTGCCCGAGGGGCTGTTTATGATTTCATTTTTTTCATTCTCTTTTGAATTGAGCCTCTGTTGAAACTATTGAAAAACATCTTTAAATGATTTTTCAATGAACTGGATTTTAAACGAGATTATTTGACTCAAATACTGATTTGAAATCATGTTGTGTTTCACTGATATTTCATACTGTGGTCTTTATGTTTTTTACTGCTCGTCACTACTGCTCAGCCTTTATTTATGGTTGTTACTTACTGAGTTGACGTACTCACGTTACTCCATGCACCTTGTGTGCAGATCCAGGTGTTTTCTAGGCACGGTTGAGGCTATTGATTATTTCTGACGCAGATTCTTGGAGTTAGCCAGGTAGCTGCATGGCGATCGCATCCCGTCTTTCCTCCTCCTTTATCTTTCCTTAGTTGTACTTGATTAATTCCAGACTATGTTAGTCTTGATATTTACTGATAGTTATAGTAGTTGCTCATGATTAGTGACACCCGATGTCGGGCCTTTGTTTCCGCATTTTCCTTGTTTTATATTTCCTATGAAAAATTTATTGTTAAATAGCGTGAAAGTAAACATTTTGAAATGAAATATTGTGTTGTTTGGGTAGTGAGTCGACTGTCCTAGTACCACGATAGGCGCCATCACGACTTGGTTGTTTGGGTCGTGACAAGTTGGTATCAGAGTCTAGGTTACATAGGTCTCATGAGTCATGAGCAGGTTTAGTAGAGTCTTGCGGATCGGTAGAGAGACGTATGTACTTATCTTCGAGAGGTTGCGGAACCCTTAGGAAAAATCTCAGATTCTTGAATTCTTGTCGTATGAATCCATTAATTCAGCCTGAATCGTAACTCTTTGATTTCCTTTCATGCATTCTAATGCGCACGTGAGTGATCGGTATCAGTTGTGCATCAACGGCTTATGATTTTCGTGGATGAGGTGCGAGATATGATTTTTGCATGTTGATGATGGTCTAGTCTGGAGGACTTGAGGTCGGATTTTATTTGTGGCTTGAGTATTGAGATTTCGATTGTGTGAGCACGTGCATTTGGGACTTATATGTCCGTTTGTGTCCTTATTGGTGGGATTTTGTGACTAGATGACTATGTGGTGAGTATGATTTGTTGGTGAGATGTGTTCACACTGTTTGAATGTTCCAAAAGGAGTTGGCTGGAGATGTAGCAAGAACTATCGGGTGGTTGACTTCTGTTTTGAGTTGACGTATAGCCTCGAGTTGTGGGTGTATTGAAGGACCTCTCGTATAGTTTAGTTATGGAGTAAAGTAGATCTTCATGTTATGTTATGAGTTCTTGGTGATGTCTTTTGGGCTGATCAATGCCCCACCAGCGTTCATGCATTTGATGAATCGTGTATTCCAACCATATTTGGACTCCCTCGTTATTGTTTTCATTGATGACATCCTGGTGTACTCTCGTAGTCAGGAGGAGCATGTTCAGCATTTGAGGATTGTATTGCAGAGGTTGAGGGAGGATAAGCTTTATGCAAAGTTCTCCAAGTGTGAGTTTGTGCTTAGTTCAGTAGCATTCTTGGGGCACATGGTGTCCAGTGAGGGTATTCAGGAGGATCTGAAGAAGATAGAGACGGTGCAGAGTTGGCCTAGACCGTCCTCAGCTACGTAGATTAGAAGTTTCCTTGGTTTGGCGGGTTATTACCGTCGCTTTGTGGAGGGGTTTTCATCTATTGCTTCGCCCGTGACCAAATTGACCCAAAAGGGTGCTCCATTTAGGTGGTCGGATGAGCGTGAGGAGAGCTTTCAGAAGCTCGAGACTGCTTTGACCACAGCTCCAGTGTTAGTTCTTCCATCAGCTTCATGTTCTTATACCGTGTATTGTGATGCCTCGAGGATAGGCATTGGTTTTATTTTGATGTAAGAGGGTAGGGTGATTGCCTACGCCTTGCGCCAGTTGAAGACCTATGAGAAGAATTATTCGGTGCATGATCTTGAGTTAGCAGCCATTGTTCACGCCTTGCAGATTTGGCATCATTATTTGTATGGGGTTCATTGTGAGATTTATATTGATCATCGGAGTCTGCAACATCTGTTTAAGGAGAAGGATCTTAATTTGCGTCATCGGGGATAGTCAGAGCTTCTCAAGGACTATGATATCACTATTCTATACAATTTGGGAAAGGCCAATGTGGGGGCCGATGCTTTGAGTCACCGGGCATAGAGTTTGGGGAGTTTAGCTTATCTTCCGGTAGCAGAGAGACCTTTGGCATTGGATGTTCAGGCCTTAGCGGGTCAGCTTGTGAGATTGGATATTTCGGAGCCTAGCTGGTTCGCCTATGAGAGTTGTCTTGACTGCTACAAGTATGAATGCGGGATTTGCAGATGATCTGATATATTATAAGGTATGTGCTATGTAAGCTTATGAAGGATTTAGTTGAATCTCACGGCGGTATTTTGGTAGTGGAAGCGTATGGGCATTGTGAGCTATTGCTTGTATTGATTTATGGCCTTGAGCCAAGTGAGGGAGTCTGATATCGACGAATTGATTGCACGATTATGTGTTGTATTGGTTTCAGTTAGGGTATACTATTGAGTCAATTATGACTACATGCGATGAGAGTGAGATGACTCAAGTAAGGGAATTTCTGAATACATGTTGTATTTCGCTCTATGAGTATGTTGGAGTCATGGAATAATTGAGTGGCTAGTTGTGGAAGATGTAGTGTGCGTGGAGTAGAAGATTTCTCGGTTGCTTAGAAGTGTGGATTACTTCCTGGGGTGTTGGAATGCAAATGGGGTACAGGTCGTTCGATCGGTTTGATTAGTTTAATTGAGATTTGCGTAGAGTGGATGACTCTCGAGAATGGCTCTGATGGATTCAAGGTTTACATGTAACAATTTGGAATCTTCATGATGTGTATTTGGCCAGGAATTTAGATTTTCATTAGAAGGTGTCAAGATTTGTGATATATCTATATCGTTGAGGATTTTGGTATTTTGGGAAGAAGAAGTATTTATTTGAAAGTAATTTAGAAGAAACTCAGAGAAATAGGACAGTTTGGTAATAGGTGGAATCGACATGATAATAAGTAAGATCGGATTTTTGGGTGCTTATGATGTTGTAAGGATTCTACGTGTGATTTGTGGCAATGATCTTGGGTTTTGGCGACCTGAGTAGCTTCGTTAAATTAGAGGGATTCAGTCCTGACAGTTTGGTTAAGTGCAATGGGTTTCAGAGGGTTCTTGATAGTCTCTCCCATGGTTTGAAATGTATATTTCCTATTAGTGCGTGGGGCATGTGGCGTATTGTAATTTTCTCCAAAATGAAATCAAATGGAAAGTCTTAGTTGATAGAGTATGCAGTTACTTGCAACTAAGATCGTATCTTTCATATGGTGGCATAATGGGTGCGATGTGAGGTGTAGTATTGAGATTTGCAGGTGCAAGGTCACGATACCGTTTTGAAAGGAAGGTTCCGAATTTTTAGGCAGCATGGACGATCCCAGGTGACTAGATAGATGATATTACTGCTTGATATGGCTTGATGAAGGTGTAAGTTTCAGAAGAGGCATTGCGCTTGATTTATGGATACTTCATTGGTGTGGTAGCACTCTCCTAGTTGGTCGGTTGCGGATATTCAAATTTTTCCTTGTAGCACATACGGATTATAGGGGTATTCCTCGTGGTATGATCGTGTATTGGAGAAGTATTAGGCATTCAGGCGGTGGAGTTGAGAACGGATATGTAAATTGTGTGCTCTATGGATTTGGAGACTGGGAACTCTAATGAGTAGATTATTTCATAGTTATGGGTTGGGGAGACATAGCCAAGGTTACTAAGAGGATAGTATGTGTTGCGATTCGGTCATCATGGGCCTTCAGAGGGTTATTTATCTATGGTGGATGACCGGATTGATTTGGGGTACATTAGTGGCCCAATTGGGATAAGTGGTTTGCGCCAAGTCTGAGAGGTTGGCTCCGTAGTGCTATTGTTGAGAGATGTGCTATTCAATTATTGTTGGGCTTATTTGTGTTCTGGCATGATTTATGAGTTACTGTTCCATGCTACGAGGAGTTGTGATTCGTTGGATTTATGCATTCATGGTGCAGTTCTATTGTGGTCTTATAGCAGAATTTGAGTGAGATGAGTAATTGGGTACTGCATGAGTGAGGCGTATTGGTTATATTCTTTTGGGATTCGTGTGGCATGGTGTCGACTGATTCTCCGTGGTTATAATAACGCACTTTGAGTACTTGGCGTCGAATTTCGCGTGGTTATTAATTTTGAGAAAGGCGGAGCGAGGTATATAATATGGACCAGCGTTTGGATGGGGTCATACATTGTAGCGAAGTTATGTTGAGATATGATCCTTGTGTGTTGGATTCGTGTGTTTTGGTTCTGCGGTGTGTGGGGAGTTCATAGCATTGCGTTGGGGTGATACATGTTGATCTTGCGGGACGGTTCTCTTGTTTTATGTCATTTCTCATGGTTGAGTACATTTTGGATGTTGTTTATTAGAGCATGGATTGCACGGGTTGTGTCTTTAAGTTGTATTGATGCGTCACGTCACTAAAGTGATTTTGTTGGATGAGATGAGATCATCATACCTAGAATGGGTGTTATCGGATCTGGTTGCGGCATATTTGGGAGGATATTGATGTTGATCAGCTTAGAAATTTTGCTATAGTTCCTATCAAAGGAGAGTGAGTTCCACCACTTGTTGATCCGACGAATAGTTATGGAGTTCCTGTGTGTTTCTTTCATCATTGGCAGTATATGAAGGTGTTAGAACGGGTCTCTGTTTGATAATAGGTTTATTACCAAAATTGGGTTGTTCTAAGCAGCCATTGTGATCATAAATTATCGCTACGAGTGTTTGAGTTATGTGGGATATCATGTTATTTCATATTGAGTTATGGTTATGGTAGGATACAGCTTGTTCAGAATTATATAGAGTGTAGATGCGAGATTCTGATCTTATAGAAATTTCGGATGTGGAAATTAGATGCTAAGGCTTGGGCAAAGTTGGATGAAGTCATTTCAGTTATGCTGTGTTATCAGACCTATATGGGATAAGGTGACGAGGGATCATCCACAGGTATGTGCGTGGTTAGGTTATTCGACGATTTGATGGATTTTGGAACGACTTTGGGCACATTAGAGGACGAACGTATGTTTAAGTGGGGGAGGATGTAACGACTCGGCCGGACATTTTGAGCATTTTACACTTCGCTCGGTTATTTAAGGGCATGAGTAGCTCTGTGTGATGTGTTATGACTTACATGAATCGTCGATTTTGGTTTTCAAGTTATTCATGATTGATATGGAAGAATGATCCACAGCTAGAAGCTTTAAATCTGAAAAGTTTGACCAAGATTTGACTATTGAGTAATTTATCTCATAATCAGATTCTTATTGTTCGGATAGCTTCCTTAGGTTATTTTGGGCTTAGGAGCGTGTCCGGAATGTAATTTGGAGGTCCATGGTGGAATTAGGCTTGAATTGGCGAAATTAAAAATTTGGTAATTTTTGGTCGACAGTGGAAAATTAGATATCTAGGTCGGAATGGAATTCCGGAAGTTGAAGTAGGTTCATAGAGTCATTTGTGACGTGTGTGCAAAATTTGAGGTTATTCGGACATGGTTTGGTAGGTTTCGGCGTCGTTGGCGAATTTCAGAAGTTTAGAAGTTCTTAGGCTTGAATTCGAGGTTAATTTGGTGTTTTAATGTTATTTTGCGTGATTCGAAGGCTCGAATTAGTTCGTATGTTGGTATGTGTCTCGTTGGTATTGTTGGTTGAGGTTCCGAGGGCCTCGGCTGTGTTTCGAGTGTCTAACAGGTTGATTTTGGTGTTGAGGAACTGTTGTTTCTGCTGGTGTTGGGCTTCTGATGTTTTTCCGCACCTGCGTATGGGGAGCCGCAAGTGTGATGGTCGCAGGTGCGGACAGAGGGTCGCGGATGCGAAAATAGGCGGATTGGATCTAGAGCGCAGATGCGCAAGAGAGAGTCGCACCTGCGAGCCCGCAGGTGCGAGGTTTAGCCGCAGGTGTGGAAGTTGGGCGAGTAAGTGGATTCTGCAGGTGCGACCTGTTGGACCGTAGGTGCGGTCGCGCAGGTGCGAATTTGGGGTCGCAGGTGCGAGATGGCTGGGCAGAAGGTATAAAATCCACACTTCGCGAATTTTGGTCATTCTTCACAATTTCTATTCGGATTTGGAGCTTTTTGGAGAGTTTTGAAGAGGGAATCAAGAGGGTTTACATTGAGGTAAGTTACTTGAGCTTAATACTCGTGATTATGGTAATTTTAAGTTGTTTAAGCATGTAATTAGTAGAAATTAGAGACAAAATTGAGGGGATTAGAGCTTGGTAATTAAAGAGTTTGATTTGGGGATTTGAGGGGTCAAATGAGGTCGGATTTTGATCAATTTGGTATGGTTGGACTCGTGAGTGGATGGGCTTTCTAGTTATCTAACTTTTGGCGAATGTCGAGACGTGGGCCCGGGGCCCGGGTTAGAACCGAATTCAGGATTTTTGGTCTAATTTGATAATTTTCATGTGTAATTCATTCCGTTAGCATATATTGATGATAATATACTGATTTTGGATAGATTCGGAGCATTTGGAGGCCGAGTCAAGAGCCAAGAGCGTCGCGGGCTAGAGTTTTGACCATTTTAAGGTAAGTAACGATTGTAAATCTTGTCCTGGGGGTATGAAACCCCGAATTTCGTATCATTTTACTATTTTGAGGTGACACACATGCTAGGTGACAGGCGTATGGGCATGCACCGTTGGGGATTGTGACTTGGTTCGTCCCGTAGCAACTGTAGAGTTGCGTATGTTGTTTGAAATTGTATAATATCTACGTGTTTTAGAAATAGTTTTTTATAATTTGGGCTAAATGCCATGGTTGAGCCATGTGCCAGTACTTTTTGGACCCTCAAGGGATTTGTTTACTATCCTCTCACTATTTTCGATTGAAAATCTACACTCAGTCATGATTATACCTGTTTACCGCATAATTCAATTTTATAACTCTGTTTTGATGCATATAAATGTTGTTTTGGGCTGAGTTCCCTGCTTTTACTGAAATGCCCGAGTGGCTTGATAGGTTTATGCTTGGGTGAGGCCGAAGGCCTGATTTGTGATGATATGATATGGGATCGGGCTGCACGCCGCATCATGTTTATTATAGGCCGAGGGCCTGAGTGATTTATGCCATGATTTGGCTTGATATAGCGCTTGGGCTGAAGGAGCCCCTCCGGAGTCTATACACACCCCCAGTGAGTGCAGGTACCTACCGAGTGCGAGTGCCGAGTGCCGAGTGATGAGTGACTGGGAGGCATGAGCGATGTTGAGGTATGCCCGAGGGGCTGTTACGAGTGATTGTGAGGTATGCTCGAGGGGCTATTTATGAGTGACTGTGAGGCTTGCCCGAGGGGTTGTATATAAGTGATGTTTTCCCCGAGGTGTTGTTTATGATTTCATTATATTCACTCTCTTTTGAATTGAGCCTCTGTTGAAACAGTTGAAAAATATCTTTAAATGATTTTTCACCGAACTGGATTTTAAACAAGATTATTTGACTCAAATACTAATTTGAAAGCATGTTGTGTTTCACTGAGATATCATATTGTGGACTTTATGTGTTTTACTGCTCGTCACTACTGCTCAGCCTTTATTTATGGTTGTTACTTACTGAGTTGGCATACTCACATTACTCCATTCACCTTGTGTGGAGATCAAGGTGTTTTCTAGGCACAGTTGAAGCTGTTGATTATTTCTGACGTAGATTCTCGGAGTTGGCCAGGTAGCTGCATGGCGATCGCAGCCCTGCTTTCCTCCTCCTTTATCTTCCCTTAGTTGTTCTTGATTAATTCCAGGCTATGTTAGTCTTGATGTTTACTGACAGTTGTAGTAGTTTCTCATGACTAGTGACACCCGATGTCGGACCTTTGTTTCCGTATTTTCCTTGTTTTATATTTCCTATGAAAGATTTATTGTTAAATAGCTTGAAAGTAAATATTTTGAAATGAAATATTGTGATAATATTTTGAGTTCTCGTGCCTGTCCTAGTATCTGATTGGGTAGTGAGTCGGCTGGCATAGTACCACGATAGGCGCCATCACGACTTGGTTGTTTGGGTTGTGACAGTATTTGCCTTAAGAAATTCATTGCAAATATACAGATTTTTAATTTGGAACCAGAGGCGAAGCTAGAATTTCAAGCTTATGAGTTCGGTGTTCTAATCGTTATAAGTTACTAGGTTCTAAATTAATAAGTTTTACATATTTAATAAAAACTTTAAGACAAATACATAGTTCAAACCAAAGTCACTGGGTTCGGCCAAACCCACTCCTCGCACTCCAGCTCCACCCCTGTAAAGGTACAAAATGGGGGTGGATTGTCGATTTTTCTTTTTATATCCTAAGTAGTTGACTAGTTTACCAATTAGTCAATTGAAAATAAAGACAGAATAAAACTGAAAGCATAAATTACAGGAATTAAAGTCAACCAGATTTTTATACTAGTTCGAATTCAATGTGAATCATACTACAGTCCCCTTGGGTTCATACTACCAATTGTTCTAATCGTGTTGATATTATCTCCAAACACCAACTCACTTTTGGACTAAGTACGCTCGTGATATTTTCGATATAATGCCTCACCAATATTTTTCTCGCTTTCTTCTCTCTACTGATTACACACTAACTTCACTTAGATTACAATGCTTGTTTAGAGTAGAACAAAGAGTATGGAGCTGGTTTGATCAAAGTATAAAGCTTCAGGAATGGTACAGAGGTATATATACTTCGTGAGATCTTCTTGACTCTTGATTGTACTAGAAATCCGCTAAAAACCGACTAAAAGTTTTCGACCAACGTTGGTCGGTCAAAAAAGCGACCAAAAGTCGTCCGCCTTGGACGGAAACTGGAAAAAAAATATTTTATTTTTTTTTAAACAAATACCGACCAAAGTTGGTCGGTAAATTGGTCAACAAGTTGACTGAGCTGGTCAGACTTGCTTAGTCAAGAAACTTTTGGATTATCGACCAACTTTGGTCGGTAAAGTGGACCCAATTTTTTAAATTTTAATAATTATTTTATTATTTAAAATGTTATATAAAATTTAAAGAATTTATATTTAAGACTACCGACCAACGTTGTTCGGTTAATGCAGAGTAAGTGTAACTAGGGGTGTCAATGGGTATTTAAAAACTGACTAAACTGATCGAACCGTACCTTACCGTGCCAAACCGCCTTTAGGTTTCTTTTAATAAAACTGTGGGTTCTTATATAGATCTATAATTGTACCGATAGTTAGGGTAGATTTTTTATTTTATGAAAAGAAACCGAAAAAATATCGAACTGTACCGAATAAATTTACAATGTGAAAAATATATTTATATATTAAGTTTAAAATAGTAAAGCGTTAAATTATTTTCATGGGCCTTGGACTTATGAAACAATTACAAGCCAACAAGTAACTAAACTCAAAATCCTAATTTCCAAACTTATTATGCCACTTCTATTGAAACTAAATTATTTCCAGCATATTCACTAGCATGACACAAGGTATTGTAGTGATTATGTGTAGCAAACTACAATTCCTTTCGTGTGATTTAGATTTATCCTTTTGAATTAATCTTCTAAATACTTTATTTTTAATCCGAACTTGGTTAATATCATTCCACTCGTGTGATTAATATTTTTTTGTTATTTGCGTAGCTTCTTTTACGATGTTGTAGATAGTTGATGGATCTATACTCTAGCCATCTTTCATATTTTCTTAATTCATCACCTTTTAAACTGTAAAAATGTCTAGAGAGTTTTACTAAGTCCTATAAAAGTACGTATATTATTGCATTCTACTTCTACTAGTGACTTTTACATGACATTTAAAATAATTACCGAAAATTAACCGAACCGTACCGATACCGAAGAGAAACTGTAATGTGGGATGGTTTTGAAAAGTCTAATTTTGGTTATACATATGAGAATAACCGAAAAATTGGTATGGTACAAATTGTTTAAAATAACTGGCTGAACCGAACCATTGACACCCCTAAGTGTAACAACCTGACTGGTCGTTATGAGCTCTAGCGCGTCGTTCGGCAGTTTGAGGCCATAAGCATCTTCACTTCAAGTATTATGACTTGTACTCATGGTCGGTATTGAATTCCGGGAGTTTTGGAGTTGATTTGTAAAGAGAATTCTCGTTTCGGAAGCCTTAAGTTGGAAGAATTGAATAAGATTGGATTTTTTGGTAAAAGACCTCGCAATCGAGATTTGAAGGTTCCAGCAGGTTCGTATGATGATTTCGTACTTGTCCGTATGTTCGTATCGGGTTTTGGATGACCCGAGAGCGTTTCGGCGTCTATTGTGGAAGTTGGCATCTTGGAAGAAATTCATAAATTTGGGTTGAAGTGCATTTCAATGTAATCGATGTCGTCTGTAATGTCGAATATGACTTGTGTGCAAAATCTGGGGTCAATCGGACGTGAATTGATAGGTTTCGGCATCGAATGTTGAAGTTGGAAGTTCTAAAGTTCATAAAGCTTGAATTGGAGTGCGATTCATGATTTTGGCATTGTTTGATGTGATTTGAGGCCTCGAGCAGGTCTGCATTATGTTTTGGAACTGGTTGGTGTGATTGGACGAGGTCCCGGGGGCCTCGGGTGAATTTCGGGTGGTTAACGGATCAGATTGGAGTTGGGAGATAGATTTGAAGCCTGGTGACATATGGTGTAACCACACCTTCAAGGTCTTGGCCGCAAGTGCGGAGCCGCAGAATCGGCCTTGGTGCCGCACAAGCGGAAGTGGATGGGCTAGGCTGGGACCACAGATGCGGTCATCTTGCCAGAAATGGGACCCCACCCGCGGAAGGAGAAGCGCAAAAGCGGAATAAGGGGGCCTGGTGAAGGACCACAGATGCGGTTGTGGGGTCGCACCTACAGAACCACAAAAGCGGTCGAGTGACCGCATGTGCGGAAAGGCTGGAGGCAGTGTGTTCTTTTAAAATCGGGAAATTGGCCGTTTTTCTCCCATTTACATTTGGTGAGGGCGACTTTGGAGAGCTTCAAGGGGAGACATTCTTCAAGTATCACAAGTTAAGTACATGGTTTAGATACGGATTTAAAGTATGGAAATTTGTAGAAATTTGGGGTTTGAGGGAAAACCTAGAAAATTGGTTTTTTTTTATTTTGACCATGATTTGGACATGCAACCTGAAATAAATCATATATTTGAGTTTGTGAGGTTATGGGTAAACATTATCTTCGAAAAATTTTGGAATCTGGGCACGTGGGCCGGAGGGTAGTTTTTATCGACTTTGCGATTGGGGTTAGAAATTTTTATAAATTGAATTGTTATGAGTAATTGAGCATACATTTATGGGTTTACATAATTATTGACTAGGTTTGGAGTGTTGTGCATCGATTTGAGTTGTCGGGAGGGCTTGGGAGCCGGTTACGGAACTTCAGAGCGAGGTAAGTCTCCTTTCTAACCTTGTAAGGGGAAATTATCCCCATAGGTGAAATAATTAATTATGTGCTACTATTTGTGAGGCCTACGTACGCACGAGGTGACGAGAGTTCGTGCGTAGCTACTATTATGCTTATGTCTGGGTAGTCTAGGACCCAAAAGCATGTTTTACCTACCGTACTTATAATTTGGAAAATGGATTTCTAAAAAGGACTAAACACCATCTTCTTGACCATTAAAAGAGAAATTTGTCATATCCTTGGGTAATTGTTCTCCTAATGTAGTCGGGGTTGACTGTTTGAATGTGTATATTTATGTGTAACCGCGTCGCAAATATATTCCGCGATCGGGTTGACTGTTTCCACTACTCTCATAGGAGCGGGTTGTACGTCACGGCAGGTTAATAGATGCATCTATGGTTCGCGTCGTTCGACCCTTCGACAGTGCACATTTTATTATTTTGTGGGATCGGGTCGTACGACCTCGGCATTACTTGCGCCTGATATTCGCTGAGTACTTTATATGATTTGAATTGTTCCATTGCCTTGAGATATAAGTTGTCAACTGAAATGACGGAAACTGAAATTATAATTTCGAAAGAAGTTGTCCCTTCCTGCTGTTATTTGTTATTTAATTATGACATCCATGCTTAGCGTTACATTTATTTATTAATTTGACCTCTAGTAAGTGTCAAAGTCGACCTCTCGTCACTACCTCTTCGAGGTTAGGCGGGATACTTACTGGGTACACGTTGTTTTCGTACTCATACTACACTTTCTGTGCATTTTGTTGCACAAGCACATGTATGTCTAGAGGCCTAGCTTGGCACAGTGGCATGGTTGATATGGAGACTTAGGTGAGTTGCACCTCTCGAGACGACCCGCAGCCGGCAAAGTCTCCTTCAGAGTATTGCGATGTATTTTCTCCACTGTCCTATTTGTATTCCGGACGGTTATTATATTTCATTTGTTTCCTAGAAATTGCTCATCCACTTGTGACTCCGGGTTTGGGGATAACTATGGGATTTATTCATTATTTAAAGTTGTTAAAGATATTATTGTTTACTCAGTGGAAGTTCGTTAATTATTATTTAATGTAATAAAAAGGAATGATTTAAAGAGTAGTAAAATAAGGATTTAATTAACTTCTTGGTGTTGGCTTGCATGACAGTGGTGTCCGAAGCCATCACGACCTTTATTAGATTTGGGTCATGACAGTAAGCATTTACCGACCAACTTTGGTCAGTATATTTTATTTTCTGGAAAATAACTAACCAAAGTTGGTCGGTTATTAGGTCAACATTGGTCAAACTTTTGAATCACTTTTATATTTACTATCTAAATAATATAATTGTAATCCGTTAATACTTTTGTAATACAAATAATGAATACACTAACATATACTATAACATGCTATATATGTAACTAAAGTAGTACAACGAAGCGTTATATACACACACACACTAACATATACTATAACAAGCTATAAATATAGTTAAAGTATTATAATGAAGTGTGTGTGTGTGTGTATAGGTATAGCCGTATATATATAAGAACACGAAGCGCTAGGACCACAGGGTCGGGTTCTTTTAGGGATAGACTTGTGAAGATCCTAATTAGTATATATAATTTATCATCAAACATATCTATTTGTAAATTGATTCATTGACTTATAACTTACTTATATGCATCTATGAATATTAAAAACAAAACGTTTGACCTATATCGACTAATAGTAAAAACAAAACGTCTCGACCTATATCGATTATTCTATGTCATGCATTATTATTATTATTATTATTATTATTATTATTATTATTATTATATATATACACTTTGTGTGGACTAATCATGGAGAGATCGATGGTAGCCGTGGGATATTTCATAACATGGTTGTTGGTGAAAGTAGTAGGTCGGTGGAGAATACAAATCTTGATTCTAGAATTCAGGATATGGTTGCGGATGCTTTTGGGATGCACTTCGGGGGTGAGCCGAATGTAAATGTTGAAAAAACTCTTAATGATGACGCAAAACGTTTTTTATGAACAGTTAGAGGAAGCTAGTCGTCCACTACGTGAAGGAAGTCCGCACTCTGAGCTGTATGTTGCAGTTAGATTACTAAGTATCAAATCTGATTGGAATATTTCTCAAGAATTTATGGACTCTTTCATTGACCTTATGAGTGAACTAATTGACCCTAATATCAACTTACCTGGTGATTTCTATAAGGAAAAGAGATTGGTTTCTAAGTTAGGACTTTCATCAATGAGAATTGATTGTTGTGAAGATGGTTGCATGTTATATTATAAAGATGATGCAACTTTAGACAGTTGTAAATTTTACGAAAAGCCTCGTTTCAAGAGGCTTTCCAGCAGGAATATGATCGTTGTCAAGGCGATGCATTATTTACCTCTTATACCTAGGTTAAAGAGGTTATATGCGTTGATGAGTTTTGCTCCTCATATGAGATGGCACTTTGAAAATAGAAGACCACCTGATGTTATGTGTCATCCTTCAGATGGAGAAGCTTGGAAGCACTTTGATAGGACGTATCCAAATTTTGCTAGTGAACCAAGGAACATTAGGTTAGGTCTGTGTGCGGATGGCTTCACGCCTTTTTCTATATCCGCGACACCATATTCATGTTGGCCTGTCTTTCTTACACGTTATAATCTACCACCTGAGTTGTGTATGACTAGTCCGTATATATTCTTAAATTGTATTATCCCTGGTCCACGTAATACGAAAAGTTTGATTGATATATATTTGGAACCTTTGATTGATGAGCAAAAATAGTTGTGGTATGATGGTGTTGAAACATATGACATATCAACCAAGCAGAATTTTTGCGTGATAATTTAATGTGGACTATTAATGATTTTTCTGCATATGAAATATTGTCTGGATGGATGACTGCTAGGAAGCTAGTTTGTCCTTACTGCATGAAAAATGTTAAGTGTTCACTTTGAAACATGGTCGAAAGCAATCATGGTTTGATTGTCACCGTCAATTCTTGACTGATAATCATGAGTTTAGAAGGATGAAAAATGCATTCAAACATAATAAAGTGGAATATGATTCTCCACCTCCGATACTTTCAGGTGAAGAAATTTGGGAGAGGGTCCAGAACTTCAGTAAAGTTACTGAGGCTCCGCCTTATAGATTCCCCGGATATGGTGTTACTCATAATTGGACGAAACAGGGTATATTTTGGGAGTTGCCTTATTGGAAGGATAATCTTCTCCGACACAACCTTGATGTCATGCATATTGAGAAGAATTATTTTGACAATTTGTTCAACACAGTGATGGATATTAAAGGTAAGACAAAATATAACCCGCAGGCTAGAATGGACTTACAAGAATATTGCAGGCGGCCTGAATTATACTTGCAGACAGCAAACAATGGTAAGGTGTTCAAGCCCAAATCAAGTTACACATTCACTTTGGAGTAAAGACGACAAATTTGTGATTGGGTTACGAAATTGAAGATGCCTGAGGGTTATGCATCGAATCTTGGGGGGAAAAAGTAGATATGGAGGTAGGGAAGTTGAGCCATTTGAAAAGTCATGATTGTCATGTTTTCATGGAGACCTTAGTGCCTGTTGCATTTTGTGGTTTTCCTGAAAGAATCTGGAAACCCATCACAGAGATTAGTTTTTTTTTTCAAAGACTTGTGTTCTACCACATTAAGGGAAGAAAACCTACTTCGGATGGATCAGAACATTCGTGTAACTTCTAGTAAGATGGAAAAACTATTTCCATGTGGTTTCTTTGATGTGATGGAACACTTTCCAATCCACCTTGTACACGACGCACGACTTGGAGGGCCTATTCAATGCATATGGATGTATCCCTTTGAGAGATAATATTATAAGTTTGATGTAATATTCTATTTTATTTGAATGTTCTTGGATAACATGACATTATGTAGGACAATTGAAAAATGCAAACAATTTGTTAAGCATAGGAATAGGATTGAAGGATCTATATGTGAAGCCTATCTTGCAAAGGAAACTGCACATTTTGTTCTTATTATTTTGAGAGTAACGTGTCATGTTCTAGGAATAGGCCCAATAGGCACGCGGTCGAATGTGTGAATGATCCATTATATCCACCAATGTTCATATTCAATCAACCAGGCCGATGTTCTAAAGATGTTAGAAAGAGAAGTTTGGGTGATATAGAGTACAAGTCAGCTACACTTCATGTGTTGATAAATTGTCTCGAAGTTGTACCATTTTTCAAGTAAGTATTGATTTATTAGTTATCAAAATGTAAAATTTATTGTGACTACATATTGATGCAACTACTAAAAATATTTGATGTGTCACAATCACTTCATGGGTCAATTTGGCCATGATGTTATATATACGAGATTTGATATGTGGTTCAAACAGTTTGTAAGTTTATCCGGGTAATGTTCTTCTGATGTTCCCGCTATAAAAATTGATTCATAAGTTGTGCTAACTTATGAATTTTTTTAACACTATGTAGGTAAATAATCTTAATAATGGTGTAAATTAATTTTTGAACAATATATCTTGGGGACCTGGGATTCAGGTCACAACAATGTCCAATTACGTAGTGAATGGTTATAAGTTTCATACAGAGAATTGCTCTAAAAATAAAAATAGCAACAACAATGGTGTGTGGGTTCAAGGTGGTGATGGAAACCAAGTTGGAGATATTGATTATTATGGTGTGGTCAAAGAAATATTACAACTAGAATATACAGGTTGGTCATATAAGAAACTGATACTCTTTAGATGCAAGTGGTTTGACCCAAATCTAACAAGAGGTACAAGAGTACACCACCAATACAACATAATTGAGGTTAATCATACGAGGGAGTATGATCTCTATGATCCGTTCAAAATTGCACATAACGTTAGGCAAGTGTATTATACTCCTTATCCATTGCGGCGGAATAAGTCAGATTGGTGGGTTGTAATAAAAACTAAGCATGTAGGTAGGGTGGAAATCGAGAATGTGTTAGATATTGCGTATCAAAACGATATCTCCAGTGTTCACCAAATAGTTGACGATCAATTAAAAATGATTTGGAACATCCTGAACGCATATTGGAAGAAGTTTGTCACGACCCGAAATCCCACCTTTCAGACTGTGACTGCTTCTAACGTTGAACACGCTAGACAAGCCAACGTACACAACATTTTGACATCTATAAACAATGTAACAATATTTAAAGTCATTAACCTTCAAACATTTACTGGAATATCCCGAATCATGAACTTTCAACTTTTACTGAAACATCCCAAATCACTTCAAACGTTTTACAGCAGAAAAGTGATAATATTTCAAAACGCATAATGAAACGAAAAAAGACAACAATATCGCAAAATCCCAAAACCGGGGTGTCACAACCTCACGGACTAGCTATAAGAATACTAAATACAAGTCTGAAAGGAAATACAGTATTGTCTTTAGAACTGAAAGAGAAGTAAGACAATAGGACACAATAGCAGAAGAGACTCCAGGGTCCACGAACGCCAGTGGTATACCTTGAAGCTCAATGTGAACTGAAGGTGAC
Source organism: Nicotiana undulata (assembly GCA_005239495.1). Taxonomy (NCBI): domain Eukaryota; kingdom Viridiplantae; phylum Streptophyta; class Magnoliopsida; order Solanales; family Solanaceae; genus Nicotiana; species Nicotiana undulata. The sequence continues at coordinate 3,803 of ML258521.1, read as the reverse complement.
TCCCTCAGAGCGGTCCACGGAGTCCGAAAGCGGGATATGCACAACATAAAGAAGTGTAGTGTAGTATCAGTACAACCGACCCCATGTACTGAGTAAGTGCCAAGCCTAACCTCGGCCGAAGTAGTGACGAGGCTAGACTTGACAATAACGATAACTTGTCCTATTCTACAGCAGGTAACAGGGATAATACAAGGCAAGAGATCAGAAGACAAGTAAGGGATACGGGAGCAGTAAAGGGGAACAAGTGAAGTGAAGCAGTCAAATTTACAGATAGAAGTGAACAAGGGAGGCAATCTAACACAATAGCCAACGAAACAAGTATAAGTACCAGAAATGTAAAACAATGGCACGGCATCACCCTTCGTGCTTTTACACTCTTCCTCACAATGCAATGTAATCAAATATCATGGCACGGCATCACCCTTCGTGCTTTTACTCTCTTCCTCACAATGCAATGTACAATGTATCATGGCACGACATTAACCTTCGTGCTTATAATCAATAAAAGTCATGGCACGACATTTACCTTCGTGCTTATAATCAATATGAATCATGGCACGGCATCACCCTTCGTGCTTTACACTCTTCCTCACCAAACAATAACAGATGTAATGGCAAGTAGTACAACATAGTGGAAATAAGAAGTTCAAACCACCCGGCAAGGGGGAAACATCCATATAATAAATCAATAAATGCCCGGCAAGGGTATCAGCTACAACCAATCACCTCAATCGCATACTCTACACTTGGATTATCATTTGTATCAACACATCTCAAACTCAACAACCAATACTTTCAACTAGGAATAAATTACCAAGTAAAGACAATCTCATAATATGCTAAACATGGAAGAAATACTGCAATTTCTATCAAAATAGACTCACGGGCATACTTAACACACATTGCATAGGTACTCGTCACCTCACATATGAAATGAACATGATA